>VZTL01018633.1:1952-32034 GCA_013400535.1 Scopus umbretta | reverse complement strand
AAAAAGACTATTCTGGATCCTGAGAAATTCCTGCACACCACAGATAAATAAAACACTGTGATTGATTTCCATAATTCTCATGAATTTTCCTTCTCATCCTGGAGTATAAGCTTGTTTTCACTGCCTGAGGTAGGAGTGATTGAGGAAGTCAAGTATTCAGTCATTTCATGCTTGATGCTATGAGATGACGTTTCTTTTGCCTTAATTTTCTTCGGAGCCTCTTTCCAAGGATGCTACTGTGTTCTGGATTTGGGCACACTTCATGCTTTTAGTTTTTACTTGCTCACACAGTAAGTGTGTGTGGCTTCAAAACACATCTGTAATTACCGAACCAGTGCTTGCTACTTCATGTAATGCCAGTGCCGCTGCCAGTTCTTATACCTGCATTTTACATAGTCTGCTGTTTGGGTCAGTGCCTTTGGTTTGAGCCATCTTTCACATTTCAGATTTCCTCTTATCTTGCAACAGTAGTCCTTGCCTTTCCACTGTGTACCCAGGCTTAGAGACTGAAAGGGAGATCTCTCTTTAACCTGAGGTTCCCAAACGCAGACCTTAAATTGCAAGAAGGACAGACATTTGAAAAGATTTGGAAAATGTGGTTGATAAATACAATTAAAGGGACTGCAAAAATGAAGCTCCAAACAGGTGAAATATTTCATTTGTATCCCTTTCAGTCAGTCATGACATTTTTATGAATGAATGACACTTTTGCAACCAGTGTATCAGTGACATTTGCCTTTCTTTCAGAAATATGCCGAGATCTGTATCACATTGCTGCTGTTTGTGATTGCAAAATGGCCTGGAGCAAATATCCGGCTTATGTAATTTGACATAACTGCATGGAAATCACTGAAGCTATGAATGCTTCTCCAGGGAGAGGATCAGACTCAGAGTATATGTGTATCTGGTTTTTTAGGAACAAATTTTCAGTTTTAAACATTTCTAAAAACACAGGTGTAACTCAAAAATGATTTTGACTTCCCCCATCTCCCCAAGTGTTCTAAAGGCACTTGCCATTTGGTTGAAAAAAAACCTCCTGAGCAATTCCAGTCTCAAAGATTATTTTATTTATAAGCTATGAAGAACCAAAAATAGCTGTGTAGATAGAGGAAAATGGCTCTTTCATCCAGGCTCTGCGTTTGATAGTTGTGATTTCATGAGCTGTGGCCAAAACCAGGAAATGGGCAGATCAAATTTCTCATGCTGTTAGTGCTGTTGATATTACCTCAGGGAAGTAATTATTGCCTCAGAGTTTGTTATAATACAGTGAACACAAACAATTTAAAACCACTGTGTACTGCATCCCCTTCTGACTCTCACAAACCAGCAAGGGACGTTTTCCTGCTTGAAGGTGCTGGTAGATCGCTTTTCCCACAGACTGGTCTGCTAGGGACAGCAGTGCCACACACAACCCAATTTGCAGCATGCTGCTACTACACTGCAGAGCCGTAACCATGATCTTATCTTCACAGCAGGCTTAAGCACGGTCAGAGTGGTGGCCTGATCACCATCTACATATGCTTTTCAAGAACTCAGGTGAGGCTTCGAGCTGGAAGGAAATGGCTTGCCACTGGGCTAAAGCTTTATCCTGCCAATGATGGACCTAGGGATTGAGCCAGGGTGCAGAGAGAACTCTACTGGGCATGGTCTCACTGCTAGTCCCATTGCTCTGTATGGCTGCTCTCACTTGAGGTACATTTGCTTAAATATCCTGATTGCACTAAAGCAAACTGGAGAGGACATATCACTCTCTATGCTCAAATCAAGCGCCAATTCCAGTTAGATCAAGTTAGGATGTGGTGTAGGCAGCAACTCATCTCTACAAGCTGTAATGAGTCTCCAGTATCCTGGCTTATCTCCAGATGCAATTGGATGGGAAAAGACTTTTGACCAACAGCCATGTGGAATAGATCTGAACCAAGGATGAAAAGGAACACAATCTTGCTGCTGCTTTCCCACATACCAGTCATTAGCTCTGAGCACAAAATTTTCAGTTCACTTTTAGCTGAATGTCTGACAGGGTATAAAATAGAGCTAGTCATGCCTGCTGCCACTAGAAATGCTTTCCCCCCAGGAATCAGAAATGCATTTAGTAGCTCCTCTTTATGAACATTTTGTTGATTTCCCAGCTAGCAGCAAAATACTCCAAAGATGAATTTCACTCTGTTCTATGCAGATGACATACATAAGCAACTCCCAAGGGCAAAATGAAAAATACGGCAGAGGTGCATTTCTATGAAAAAATATTTTCTGTATTTTCAGATTTCATGGAGCTGTTCTACCATTAGGTTCTTCCAGTTTTACACTAGTGTATCCCCACTTTGATAATGCATTTTCCCTCACCCTAATTTCCCATTAAAGTACTTGTTTTTCTTTTCTTTTTTTTTTTTTTCAGCAGACCTCCTTCTTACTTACAATCCTGCAAGCATGAAGACACGTTTTACTTTTATTTTGCCCCATTACCAAACTTTTATTATACAGAATGAGGACAGAATCTGGCCTACATTGTTCACTAGTGTTCAGCAAACATCCATCACAATCTGTAGTTCATGTCAGCCAAGTCAATTCACTTTTCAGCTCTATTTTGTGTCAGATTATGATGTAACTTTATCTGAGGAATGTTTTCTGTACAGAGGAATTAATTCCAGTGTAGAAGGGAGCTCTCAAACAGCATGTACAAGTTAAAACATACTCTGCCCTTGCAGTAATACACTGGTCTTAGACGGTTTCTCCACATTAGGATGATCATTACTCTTGAAGATGCTTCCACAGCGCAAAAGTATACATAGCCCCAAATTTTTCTGTTAACTTGCTTGGACTCCATATCAGAGAGTAGAGGTCATCCATCAAATTGAAGACATTTCCCCAGTTTCCCTGTTTTGCCATCACTAGCGTATAGTAAAATGCAAATGAAAAACATACTTATATTAACGTTACTACTGCCTTCACTATCACCCATATTTGGAAGACAAAATGAATAAGCATTTATGAATAGCAGTAGCACAGTCTAAAGATGGAAGAGTGGCCTCTGACCTAAGGCACATTTTATCTTTGCCTCTGCCACACTGTGGGAGGGAGCCACAGGTGTCTCTGTGTCTCCGTTTCCCCACTTGCAAAGTGCAAGATGTTGTGAGATCTTTATTACTTAGTGGTAAAGCACTTGCAGAACTTTAGGCCTTCTGAGATGCATGCAAGGCTCCATATGGTCTTTAAAACAGCTGCTGGAAATGTGTCAAGGAGCAGAATTTGGCTTAAGGAGGTTCCCCAGATAACTGAGTGGGAGCGGGTTCTTCTGCCCCAGCTAAATGTCATGGCAGTGGTGATGTATCTTGAAATTTCTAAAATGTTCAGTGAAAAGGTGATTCTCTGTCTCCTACAATATTTATTTTTATAGGATAAATCTTCCTTTCAGCCAGTGGCTCATCTATCTTCCCTGGCTTCATTTCTTAAGTAAAATCATCCAAATTCAGGGAAGATGGACTCTGGGCTTTTTTAAAGCAATGACAGACTCTGACCTACAGAATTGGTTTCTCCCCTATCTTTTAATGCCATATATTATTACAGGCCTTTCATCTAAGAATAATAATGGACTTGGAAGTATGTGGAACCTTTACAAGAGTGAGAGCTAGTTCAGACAATGAGACATACTGCTTTTACTACCAACATAGTGGAATGAGGATGAGTTTCTCAGCCAGTCCAATGCTCTATTTAAGCTAACAACTGATTTATGCTTGCTCTGGATTTGGCCCTGCTTTCTTATGGTGTCCTGCATGGGCTATAAATCAGACATGCCATACAACTATGCATGATCTTTAGAATAACTTTTGAGTTTAAAAAAGGTTTTTTAAAATAAAACTTCATTTTCCACAGAATTGTTTTGCTTTTTTTTGCAAAATGTTAAGGAACACTTTTGTTTTGTTTCTGCACCAGAAGAGATGAAAAATGCAGGCTTGTTTGGTTTTCAATTGCTTTTCTTTCACGGACAATTTTAATTACTTTGCAGAATCGTCCAAACTTTTATCTAATAGGAGAATATTCATTTTCCATTATGAAGTAAAATATTTTCATTTTCCAATACTAACTGCCATAAAATAAAAACAAACCAGCAAAAGAATTAAAAATATGAACAGTTGTGTTATTTTCTGAGACCTCTCCCAAGCCCAAATTATTATTTTCTTAAATGCGTTCCGTTAATAATACCCTCTAAGATGCCTTGGAAGCTTCCTAATTTCAACAGGATAAACTACTGCTTTTGGCAATGTCGTTCTCAATTCTTTTCATACTAGCACTCACATAAAGCATATCAGCCCGTTCTAAAATCCCATCGATTTATTCTCTTAAATTCAGCCAAATTAGGATAAAATTGCAGTTAAGAGTCTTTTCTTCCCTTGATGTGAGATCATTGCACATTTTACTGTTGTTAATAAACACTGTCATTACAGATTAATTGTCTTATCTCCGAGACCCTGTGTGGTCTTTGTTCTATGCGCAGCCACAAGGTGCAGCTTGTCTCTCCAGCGTCTGTGCCAGTGACAAAGACAGAAGGCTTCTGAGATGACACCTAGTGAGCTGTAACCACCAAATCAATGGTTTATCGCTGGATGTGAATATACTCACACTTGGTCTCCCAGAAAGTTCATTTTATTATAGTGGGCACACTGTTATGAAGGGAGACCGAAACGAATGGGCAGCAAAATATAGTTAAGCCTGTTTAAAGGAAAACTGCAGAGATTCGTACTACAGCCATTTTAATTACTGGCCAGCATACATTTATGCATGATGAGAAATAGCTTACTAAAATAGCTAAACATAATTATCTAATCTCTAATCTAGACAGATCTGACTGTCCATGTCCAAAAGCCAGCATATCACCTCTTCTTTGGTATCCGTAATCATAAGCTTTTTCCAATCTGCCTAACAAGCCTTTTAGTATGTAGAAACTAAGTCCTCATACTTCTTGCAGTTTATCAGTAGAAATAATTGATTCAGTAAAATTCTGTTGTAACCTCCTTGTTTGAGCACTCTGACTGATACTTTCTGGACTTCTCAGACCACGGTATCAATTAGTCCTATACAAAGAGTTGGTTATTTTTTACAGTAGTCTTGCATAACCCAGTTTGTGTGCATCTCTCTGCGAGAGAGGGTACCGCATACCCTGCTAATGGCATCTGCCCAGGAAACTGCCCAGACCAGTGTTTTTAAGCAGGTCACACTCCCACCATACAGGCTTAACCCCATTTAGAGTCAACCAGCTGCCTTCACACCACCCAGCAATTGGCCCTGATCCCCTATAGACCCCATGGCTCTAAGAGACAGTTGTTTTCTTTCTTGCAGCTTTTCATTTAGAGGTACCCGAGATCTCCTGTAGGCTATATGACAGCTTGAAAGAGAGTGGTGTTTCTATAGCCCAAGAGCGTGGGTGGTTATTGCATGCCATGGAAGAGTAACAGGAGAGTGCTTAGGGCTCTTTGAGAGTGCAGAGCTGATGGGGAGGTGCTGGAGAACGTGCTTTGTTCTTCATCCCTACTGCTATGGGAACAGCCCACAAAGGAAACTAGTCCCCAAATCACACTTGGAGGGGTGTGGAGGAATACAGTTGTTTTACTCCATCCCATGCAGACGACCAAAGGACCAGATCTGGGAGCAAAGCATGCAGATAAGTTATGTGACAGCCTGAGTGTACTCTGAAGAGATTTCTTTGCAGCTTAAGTCTAACCTTATGTATACAAATTTGAGTGTGTATTCTCATCTGGTTGGCTCCCTTTCTTTTTCCATTTACATTGGTTAAATACTTCATTTTATTTGTCCACAATTCAACAGCTTTGTAGCTTCAGAACTAAACACATGAAATTTAAGAGAGCTTTTTATTGACTTTTTCCCTTACTTATCCCAACACTGGTTATTTATTTTACAGCTCCTAAGGCGCCCCTAATATCCAAATTTTCAGTGCTGTCTTCACTACCTCTACCCCCTTGGCTGAAAGGTGACTCAGATATTACAGTGGAAGTTGTTATACATTCCTTTCAGGGATATTTAGAGAGATGCTTCAGCTATAAAGATTGTAACCAGATCTCAGTCTGTCCAAAAGGCTGCTTGTGTTTGGATCCAATTGTTCTGGTTTATATCCATCTCTAGCAATGTTTAGTTATCCTTTAACTGTAAATGATGTTATTCATATGCGTATTTTCTGTAATTTCTTCTGTTATAAGTGACATTTAAAGATTTGCTCTCAAGGAATTAGGGTAGAAATCCCTGAAGCATGTAAATCACTTGAGCACACTGGAACGTTTCAGCTATTACAAGCTGTAAATGTTAGCCTCTGCCATCAAGCTAACAAAGTTACTTAGAAAAGCCTGTTGGCAAATATCTAGACCCACCACAACTTTAAAAAACAAAAAAAAAAAACAAAACAAAACACCACCACCTCCCCACCCCCAAAACTTTAGCAGACTACGAACTTTGATCACAGGGGCAGGAAATGTAAGTCCACTAATTGTTATTTCCTTCAAAAAGGCTATTCTTAATTTTAATACTTTAGCCTCCTTTCAAGAATATTTCTGATCTGAGTTCTGTTGCTCTCACTAAGTGACAGAGGGCAAGCTCACTGCAGAGGACTTGACTCTGAATAGGAACCTTGGGAACACAGTGGGAATCCTAAAGCAGGCACTCTGGCTGCACTGTGCGATCCCTGCCTATGCTTTCTTCTTCCCTTCTTTCCTTCTTCCCCTCTGGCCACTGCTCTAAGCTGGGGTTAGTGCAGTGCTATAGCTGCTCTGTGCAGTACTCTCTGTTACAGCACCAAGATTCTAGCCATGTTCTCCAACTCTGCTCCTTACCCAAGTGAGTGCCTTCAGATGGCTTCAGACAGGTTCAACAGAACTGTAAATACGGGGATCCTGGCATGTAAATGTGGTGATCACTTTCTGTTCTAAGTAACTGTAAGTATTTTGTCGTGATGTTACTTCTGTTCAAAGGGAGCCAAGAGCAGTTCCATCAAACTGCTTCTCAAAAGAGGCTCCAGCATGACTTAGAAAGAATCTGTTAAACAGGACAGAGCAATTAAAAAGTCAAACGGAAAATATTTATGTTTGACTATAACTACTCTCTAAACTTACATTTATACCTTTAACATTTACAGCTTACCAACTTCAGGTGGTTACTTAGGTTTGTTGATACAGCATACACAAAAAAACCACCTTTTGACAACAGCTTTAGGTGTGTTGTAAATTTAAAGCACAATAAGCAAATGTCATCAGCAACCTCCGAAGTTTGATGTAAAAAAAAATGCATTTTTAAAAAAAATCTCCACAACTGCCTGTTCAGCACAGGATGGTGAATTAACCTACTAAGTTCTTGAAGGTTCAATGCAATAGTTTTATTATTCAGAAAAATGGGCACGTTCAACCACTCTACATATTTGGGAAGAGATCAAATGTAGATGAAAGCTCCCACTTCAACCTTTATTGATGTGTAATGAGACAATTTACAGAGCTGCTGTATCTTCTCTTATCAGCAGCCTCCTAAATCTCCTGATTCAGATCAGCATCTGGTGTCTTGTAAAAACCAATGCAGCAATGTGTGCCAGTGCATGAACAAAATCTGATTTTGAGATCTGAATCAAACAGAAATTTCCCATTCAAACAGCTGCAAATATTTTGTTTCACTTTTTTTCTTTTGTCCCCTCATCGGTTTAGTTGGTACCCACAGACTCAGAAAATTGAGTTTTCTAATACATTGCTATTACCCTTTCACAGTGCTCGCATTTTGCCTTACAGAGGCCCCTGAGGTGAGGAATGTCCTGGGACGTGGCTGCTGCCCTTACTAGCAAGGCTGTTTGCCTTTATCACTCCCTTCGCCCGCCTCTTCTCTTTCCGAGAGGTAAGCAGCCAGGCCCAGTAGGGTTAAGACCATGATAGATGTGCCCTCAGCACAGCCAGAAATGTCTGGAGATCCACCCTAACATTCCTCTCAAATCATCTGACTACCTGGCTCAGAGGAACATGAGAAGCCAGCATGCATCTTCATGCTCTGTGCAAGACTACAGTTGAAAACCATTGCATTACTGTATTTTTCCCTCAGTCGGGACACAGTAATCAACCATGTGTGCATCTCCAGACCATTGCAAATGTGAAGACAAGCTGGTTAGCTGCTGCCTTTGGTGCTGTAAGCCAGCCATGTTTGCAATGTACTGGGAGTATCATGTGTTGAACCTTTTGCAGCTCTGCTGAAGGGAAGCAGCTTTTAGCTGAGGGGCCATTACTACAGGCTGTATCGATGTGCTATCTGACTGCCTATCATCCTGGGAACCCAGCAGGTATTGAAAAAAACTCACTCAGTCTAAGGGGAAATAAATATTCCTCCTTAGGATTTACACACATACAGGTTAGAGGGGAAAGGATAGGAAGCCTCTTCTTACCTCTGGTAACAACTCTGCTAGTTTGTTTTCACCAGAATATGGGGAGTAAATGGAGCTCAGCAGCTTCCCACAGCTGGATAAGGACGGAGGGGCTGGAAGCAGTATGCTACAGTATCAGTCCAGGGACAGGAGAGGAGAAAGCAAAGAAAAGAGGTTTGCAAAGAAAATAATAATAAAAGGAAAATGTGGCTTTAGGGAGACCGAAACCATTTGTCAAATCAGCCAGCAGTCTGGTCCAAAAGAAAGGAGAAAATTGTTTCAGAAAAAACACAGTGATTTTGCTTTGGAAACAGCTTTTCCATTGCTGATTTGATGCCATTCTGTAAAAAGTGTAAACATAAGGCCTTACTAACCTGAAGAAAAGAGATGAGATGTTTCATTTTGAATTTAACAAAATGTTCCAGCTGCACTCTTTCTTTAAACTTGGCCACCCAACCTCCATTTCTGGTGGCAGGAGGGTACTGTGACCCACGCCTGAGCTCTCAAGCCCCTAAAGGCATTCAGACTCTCTTCTGCTCTCACTGCATTGGCATGCCCTCCTGCCACTCCGAACTGAAGGGATCTGCAAAGTGCCATGGTCATCTCTTGAAGCTCTTCTGTTACAAATAAAAGTACACAGCAATGAAACGCGAGACAACAGCAATCACTGGAGCGAAGCGCTGCATTTTCATAACCACCTTACCGAACTGTGTACGTATGTTTATATCGTTACTTGCATGAAATGAAACAGATACAGCCCATTATGTAGTATTAGCTTGGTAAAGGAATGGGAACATTGTTATCGAATTACCTAAAACACTTTTGCTCAGTTCAGTTTGTCATTAACTGCCAAGACTACCTCATTTTTACACATGCTTTTCTTTTTAAACCTATGCTTTCTGCTAGGATTTAGCACAGTGAAATGGAAACTGGAACCTAGAAGTTTGATATATCAAGGTTGGGGTGGCAATTTTCTTGGGGGGGGGAGAGGGGGGAGAAAAAAATAGGTGCAATTGCAAATCCCCCCCAAGCTACTGCATTTTGGTTGAAGAGTGTTTTGCAGCTATAACAAAATTGGTCTACCTGAATCTGGGCTGTGGGTGCTGTATGTAAATATATCTGTGCAGAGCTGATAGTACGCATGAAGCAGACACTTAGGTGCATCAAGAACTGCGTACATAATGTGATGTCTGAATAATTACCATGGTGGACAATTAACCTCCAAAAGCATGTTTTAGAGCTATTTACTGTGCAGCTGCAAAAGCTACATGACTAAGTGGCAGTCTACGAACAGAACTGTCTGCTTCCTCTGACAGCACTAATTGCAGTTCACATCATCCAGAACCACTGTGAAATAGCAGGTTCATGACTTTGCCTCACAGGTCATCAGAAGAGCAGCTCAGACAATTTAAAAATCAGTTGCACGGGTATCATTCTCCTGGTTTTTAGTTGTCATTTCTGAAAGCAGTGCCATTTTCTTGAATTATAGATAGAAGAGCTAATCAATTAGAGTAAATTGAGGTTAGAGTGGGCATTTTAGTCATTCAGTTACGGATGAATGTCACAGCACATTTAGACAATCTACTTGTCAAACTTGTGAAGATAAATGTGTTACGTTAACTTCACTTTGTGAATACCTGACATATGCATGATAGCCATATCCTCACATGCTTTCCTCAATTCTTTTCCAAGCAAAGTACCCCTTAAAATCCACAAGCACATTACTGCTGTGTATTCAATAATTCAATAAGACTGAGTCAAAGACAGAATATTTACCAAGGAATGCAAAAGCAGCTTGATTTGGTGTTCATCAGACAACACACAGGTATCCAAGGAATGACAATACTCCTAAAAAACCTTAGGCTTGATTTAATTAACACCATTACACCTTAAAAGCATTATGACAAACACATGGAAAGAGTTGAGGCAATCTTCTTCCTCTTTTTTAACTTAAACTAGGGAATAATCTTTGACTGAAGTAGCATTTCTGGCACTTCTTGATATTTTTCATCTTCCTAATCTCTTTTATCATCATGCTATCAAAGCAATCTGCTATTGATTTTTACAGTGTAATGTCTTCTTCAAATACCATACTTATTTGTTAATCTATAAAATAGAAAACAACTTATGAGTGAGGCAATTTTTTTAATACACTATTCACGTACAAAGCAAATACCCAACAGGGGACTCATGACATGAAGGATTAGACTCAGTGACCAACTGAGCTCTCTTCCTATTCTATGTGCCTATATCTGCACTCCACCATTTACATATAAGCTTTATTTGCATAAAATATAATCTAAATTTTTAAGTATTTTTGTGCATAAGAATAATGGAATGTCAATTTTTTAATACTAGCTCTCATAGACAACTTTTTTTAATGTTATTAATATGCTTGTTAAGTTCACAAAATCAAGCTTCAAGTATTTAGCATTCAGGTTTTCCTCAATATCTTAATTTTAATTCCTTTGTGTCTTGTTATAAAAACTTTAGGTACATGATCATGTATTATTTTTTCAAGAACTCTGGCACATTTGATATACTGGATGGAGGGTGGAAGGCAGAGCCTTGGTAATGAATGAAGTTTCTGTATACTGGAGATCTGCCTCATTGATTGGAGAAGGTGGGAACTGTGCAATTAAGTTTTGGATCTGATTCTATAAAGCTCCACCTGAGAAAAATGGCCTTAATAAATTTGATACTACAGTAGTAGATATGCTTAGTAAAAGGCCTTTACTTCCCACCTAAGAATTCCTTATGGTTATGGACTTCAGCTGGTCAGAAATTTGTCATCAAAACTGTTCTTCACCTATAAATTGACTTTTGATTAACTGTAATTTTTATGAAATATTCCTCAGTATAAATGAGTTTATATAATGAAAGAAAATTATATAGTCAAACTTCAGGTTTTCAGCATACCGTGTTTCATCTAAGAGAATTAACTCTCAACTCCCACTGCAGTCAAGACTAGGACATGAACAAGTATGAACATACGTTTTTTTCATTTTGACTCTATTCCACTTAATCTAACGTTCTTCCAAATGAAACACTTAAATATACAAATCCCATGTTTCTGTAAGAAAAACAAAATAAAATATAGCCCCAAGAAGAGAATATAATTGTAAAACTCATCCAAGTATCCCATTATTTGCATCTTCATTGTTTACTGTTCTTATTCTTACAAAGGCCTTTGCTGACTGTTAATAACGCAGCAGCTTTGTTGAGCTGATTAACATTGTGATCTGTACTTTCAAGCTGTACTGGCTAAATTGTGCTAATAGATGCTTTACTCTGTGGGCTTCTCTGGGCTCATGAGCAGAGAATTATAATTCCCAGCATTACTGGAATAGCAAAATGTCTTTCAGTTTATCCCTTCAAAGTGCAAAAGACGACATTTTCAAGTCATAGAATCATAGAATCATTAAGGTTGGAAAAGACCTCTGAGATCATCTAGTCCAACCATCAACACAAAACACCATGTTTACTAAACCATGTCCTGGAGTGCCACTTCCACACGTTTTTTGAATACCTCCAGGGATGGTGACCCCACCCCCTCCCTGGGCAGCCTATTCCAATACCTCACCACCTTTCAGTAAAGAAATTTTTCCTAATATCCAGTCTAAACCTCCCCTGGTGCAACTTGAGGCCATTACCCCTTGTCCTATTGCTAGTTACTTGGGCAAAAAGACCAACACCGTTGCCACTACACCCTCCTGTCAGGAAGTTGTAGAGAGCGATAAGGTCTCCCCTCAGCCTCCTCTCCTCCAGGTTAAANGTGACCGGCCGCCAACTGGATTGAACTCCATTCACCACCACTCTCTGGACATGGCCATCCAGCCAGTTTTTATCCCAGCGAAGGGTGCACCCATCCACATCATGAGCTGCCAGCTTCTCCAGGAGAATGCTGTGGGTAACAGCGTCAAAGGCTTTACTAAAGGCCAGGTAGATAACATCCACAGCCCTTCCCTCCTCCACTAGGCGGGTCACCTTGTCATAGAAGGAGATCAGGTTGGTCAAGCAGGATCTGCCTTTCATGAACCCATGCCGACTGGGCCTGATCCCCTCGTTGTTCTGAACATGCTCATTGAGCGTAACCAAGATGAACCGCTCCATAATCTTCCCCAGCACCAAGGTTAGACTGACAGTCTAACCTCCTACCAAGTCAGATAAAGCCTCCAGGTAAGATTCTATTGAGTACTT
The DNA here is from genome assembly GCA_013400535.1 of Scopus umbretta. Classification (NCBI taxonomy): domain Eukaryota; kingdom Metazoa; phylum Chordata; class Aves; order Pelecaniformes; family Scopidae; genus Scopus; species Scopus umbretta. The sequence goes on along the minus strand of VZTL01018633.1, from coordinate 19,439 downwards.
TTTTTAACTCAAATATTTTTTTCTGATAACATTGTGATTTACCTTTAAATGATATTAAAGGCTAAGTGCAGTTTACTGAAATATGACAAACCTAAACATATTAGTATTTTCCTCACAGACTTTGTAGGGATGGGATTGTGGTTTCTTTCATATTTTTATACAGCAAAGAAGCAGTTCTGAGTCTTTTATAACATAAACAAAATAACAGTAACAGTGCATAATGACTAGAAAGGGAGATTTAATAGAAACAATTGTTCTAGATTTCAGGAATAAGGCATACAAAATGCCCAAAGCAAACAGAGAAAGGAATTTGCGTTAAAAACCTAAAAACTTTATTACTGATGAACAAAAGAAAACACATAGGAAAGACAATATAAACAGTAGAAAAGATACTGTACTCCTTACTGACTGAGCAATTCCTTTCCATGTCTGTTTTTATATTGTGCTGGGATGCTTCAAGAAGTAAAATCTAATTTGAACTGATGATATGTGTGCCTAGAATCTGTTACTTCCTATTTTAAGAGTGCTCATTTAACGCTTATTGGATCAAATTCTGCTTTCAGTTACATAGATAACTTCAGATTAATTTTATTGATTTCTTTGAAATTACTTTGACCTTGCCTCAAATTGAACTTGGCCTATTGCCATTATTCTAAATACATGGAAAAGTGAAGAGGCAATGAAAATGTGTGATTTTCTTTTAACTCGGTTGGTCTGTGATATGTTTCAATTTTGATATCTGTGTAGCAGGGATGGAATGTATTCATAAACTAAACACTAAACTGACTCCTTTATAGAAAATAACAAATTAATGATATTATTAAAGCAGATTAGGTTTTGTATTGTTTTTCTTTTTTTGTTTGTTTGTTTTTGATGATGCAAACAGCATCGTATTTCTGTGTGATCCTTTAAAACGCAGGAAAATAGTTGTCCTCCTTCAAGTTGTATAACCACATTGAGTTTGATTTCCTCCTGGTGAGCTATTCCAGGACAAGACAAAGGTGCCATTTTATCCTGCAATACATTGTGCAATTAATGCCTAAAATAAACAAAAACCTTCCCAGCAGACGACTGACTGTTATAACAAGGCTTCCCCAACTCAAAAGTGGGGGTCTAAGTTCTTTGTCATTCTTAGACCTACACTCCTACGTTCGTTTTTCAGAGGAAGATTTAAATAACCCAGTGTATATCAAAAGCATCTAGATTCTTAGAAAAAGGAATTCAGAACAGGCAATCATATTTTATTTTGAGCAATTAGTCACCACTCTGTCAATGACAGCAGAGTTCAGTGGGAGTTTCATGTGTACAGAAATGGTCTTCATCTTATTTAAGCACTAAGAATTGCTAACAGTAGTACGAACTACAGCTCTACTGTAATACTTTAGTTTCAAACTTGCCCAGTTTTTCTGAACCCAGACTTAATCTCTGCTCTACTACATCAGACGTACAGTGAGATAAGCTAGTAAAATCTTAGTAGCATAAAACTGCTGTTGCAGAGCAGGGAATCTGTTCAGAGACCACCTCTTTTTGTCTCTTCATCACTTGCTACTTCACAGTAACATGTAAAGCCTGCCTCCATCCTCTGAAAGTAATGAAATTATACACAGGAAGGGCTGCAGGATGGCTGTCCACTTTCAAGGTCTCCCAGTCACATATTTAAACCAGGGCTCGTCAGGAACCCAGTGCTAATTCAAACCCAACTATTCCCAAAGTTGTCCCACACCATTCCAGATTTTTAAAGTTTGTGCCGCAGTTGAGATATAAATCTCTGTATGCATTCCCTAGCATTCAATTTCCATGGAAATTGTTGAAACTGGAAAATAGGAGGGATCAGACTTTCTCACAAGATTTCACATGCTCCTTGGTTCCTCTCAGCTCTGAATTGCCAAGGGAGCAGCCTCTCCTGTGGAATTCTGCTGCCTCTGTTTCTGGTTGACATCAAGAAGTGTTGAGGTATGTGTAAAAATTCAACTTCTCCCCCTCCCTCCAAACCTCAAATAGCATGCAAAGTTCAAAGACAGTCACAATTAGATGTTGGTTGTAAGTTCTCAATGTCCTTCCTACAGATATTTCATTTCTAAAAGCAGCCTGTTAATGTCAAACATTTCCATTCTAGCAGTCAGAGATTGTGAGTTTATTGCAGCAGCTGTAATCTTCATGTATTTCAAGGGAAATATATTAGGAGACATTTTAAATGCATTTTCCTCTATTAATATAAATCTTGGCATCTTGTGTAATAAAGTCAAATAACAGGGCATAAATTACCCCAGAAGTCCTGAACCAATAAAGAACTCCTAAAGGAAAAATAAAATTAAATTAAGATTTCAGGTTTAAAATTCTGTGCGAGTTGCAATTCCTTGACACCAGGTAGTCCTTCGGTCATCGTCATACAAAAGCTGAGACACTGGTAATGGGACACAAAACTTTTCACCAGAAGGTTAAATCCCTGTAGCTCCACAGTGTGTGGAAAACGTGTCTCTCCACTGTTTGGCTGCTTCTTGGTGGCTTGTGCAGAGCAAGTTCCAGGGAGACATTAGAAACAGGCTGGAATGTCCTTGTATCTGCATTTCAAGTTTTTCCCCCTTTTAGGCTTCTATAGCCTAGGCTGCTCAGGCCCAAGTTAAACCTAAACAGCTCCAGAAAGTTCCCCAGCAAATGATCTACAATGGAGAAGGAAAAGGGCATGGGCAACGCACCTCTATGCACTGTGGGTTTGTAGCTGTCAAAACAGCCCACAGGGACTCTTGGCAACTTTTACACTTCACCAGCATGAGCTGGCCGCAAAACCAACAGCAGTCACCGTGCAAGCTGAAATCCCACTCCAATCATCCCCCTCCAGATGAGTTTAGCTGCCGTCTTCCATAGCTATCTCTAGCAGCCCCAAGCTCTGACTCAGCCTGCCACCCTTGCCACCTCTCCACCACACTTCTTCCACCCAGGTTGCTAACAAAAATCCCTGTGGTGAGCATAAAACACCAGGCATGGGAGAGAGGCCTGGGTTTCCAGGGCAGGGAATAAGCCGTGAAGAGGAACCTCCCTTCACTGACACCTTAGCTATGGCTGCACATGGCAGCTGGCTGCAAAAGCTCTTGTGCTGGATGTATGCTCTGGGTAGCACATCACAGGCTCAGCAGCTGTCACCAGTGCTAAATGCATCTTCGAGAGAAAAATCTGGTGCTGTTTTCTGATGCATACATGAAAGCTCATGCTGTTGTTGGCAACTGACTGTGTTGGATGCCTACTCAGGATTGTGGCTGCGAGTCAGCAACGTCTTTAAGCACATATAAAACACTAAGGTTAAAGTGGTGGATCTCCTGATAGGTCTGAAGGTAAGCTTGTGCTCAAGTACCCTTAATAGTATATTGCTTAAACTCTGCACAGATGATAGTGCAGCTGTTAGGAGAATACAGAGATGGTAATTGATGATGATTCAGCTAAACATTTTGGGTAATCCCTTCAATTAAGTCCCCCAATTTGCACTTAATTTATATTTAGTTAGATTGTTGTCATGCCTTAATAAAATAATACAGGCTTGTTAGGGACTTATTTATGGAAAGTTAACTTAATTGCTGTGAGATTACAAATAATCTGTTGCATACTTGATTATTTCAGATGGTCTGGTTTACATGACCTTCTTTTTTCTAGTTGCTTAGCTAAACTGAATGGAGACTATCTGCAGGATATGTGTTTGGATATCTGTTGGAAATGTGATTATTGTACACAGTGACAAACTTGAGTACCCACAGTGTAGCTGGTTGGGAGTCTAGGTTGTGGTACCCTGAAACCAGCTTTGGGTAAGTGAAAACTGGCTCTGGCCTGTCTTCACAGATGAGTTTCACCTCCCCATCCAACAGAGCAGCCCTTCACTGAGCATCTGTTCCCAGACTTGCCACTTGGCTCTTCAGAAGGCAGCCTTACTGTTTACATTACTGTGAGTGACTTCAGAGACACTGTTCGCATATGCCCAGTTTGGTATGTACTGAAACGTGACCCTGGCCTGGACTAGCAAGCTCAGCCCACAGCTGGACTGAGGCCGCAACGCCAGGAAGAACCAACTTTTCTCTATGGCAGAGTTCTATGGAGGGCTCCTTCTAAATAGCATCCTAAATACAGGTATGTAGAAAGACTCTTTTCCTCCTTGCCTTGTGCAAATGCTTTGCCTTTTTTTGTCTTCTGCTTGCTAGACCTCTGTCTCTGCTAGCTGAATAAACAGATTTTATCCCAGGAAAATAAGCCCATAGGATGGCAATAAAAACAGAAGCGGGAGTACAGGCAGTTAAATAATCTGTCTGTCCTGGGTTTCTTAGCTCGATGCTGAGAAAATGCTTTGAATGTTCTTTCAAATAGAAGAAGTTTCTATGCATCCTTAATCAGAGTCTTCCCTTATTTGACACCACTTTCTTCACCCATTCCTCTTCTTGGATTTGATGGCTATTTCTGTTTAGCAGCCTATCTAACGTTTTATTTATATAGTTTCAAAATGGAAATGAGAGATGGGGGAATTTCAGAAGAAAGACGTGACTTTGGGAAACACTGTGTATGTGCTGAACCCAATGTAGTAAAGCTCTTGATATCGTAGCACACCCAGTAATACTTTTTTCTGCCAGCAAACAAGTCTTTGTATGCATGTCAAAGCACTCATTCTCCCACTCTCCCAGAACTTTCTATCACTCTTAGACAGAAAGCTGAAAACTAAAATGAAAATAGTTTCAGGGGTTGTACACCCTCCGTGCCTGAAAGTGATCTATTTTTGACTCTCATTATCCCTTTCTCTTGGCTTGCTCAAGTGTATTTTCAAAGTATTTTCTTCCACGCGTAACATTTTATAAGGAGTCAAGTTAGAATAAGTAAGTACTGAAGCTCCAGGTAGCCATTTTAGCTTCTACAACAGGCTCCAGGAGGAAGTGAGGCAGGTAGGACATTAGATTTCTCTCACAGAAACCCTGCTAGAAGCCCAAACATGGACAAGGTACTTTCCTGTAGCAGCCCTTTATGTCATTCAGGGATAAATAAAGGGAAGGTGAGGCATGATGGGGCTTTCAGAAATTCTCTGGACCAGACAGTTGCACCCGCATGTGTGCTGAAAAGCCTGAAGGAGCCGAGCTCTGAATGCTTTTGTTTATGTGGCCTTATATGACCCAAGCTGCACCATCATCCATGCTGGAAGCAAGTGAGTGGTGGGCAGTGATGCTACCATTATTTCTTCACCAAGCATCCTGTGGATGGCAAGTGGCTCTGAAGCTGCAACACATTGTACAGCCTGAGTCAACAGCCTCATCTCGCTTCTCCACTCGCCCTTGTGCTGCTTCTGCTGCAAACTGCCTTATGCACTGAACGGCTGCTGTTGCCAGTGTCAGCATCAGTAAGTACCAAAAGGGAGGCACTGTCTCTGGTCGCTCATTTTTGCCCAGAGTGTTAAAAAATTGGTGATGGTATTGTATTGAGCTCTTCCTCTTTTATATAAGCTTCATTAACAAATCATTGAAAATGAGGACCCTGAGGTCACCAAATCCACCCTGTGAAAGTTCAGCTATATCTGTTCCTGACGGATGTTTATCTTGTGGGTAAAAGTCTTCTGTTCCAAGCAATCTGTTCCAAGGGTCCTTTATCCTTGCTGTTAGATGTTTGTCCTTAAAGTCTAGTCTAACTGAACCTTCCTTACTGCGAATTTAAGGCCATTGATTTTGTTGTACCCACAACTACATTTTAAATATTGGAGAATGCTACTTGTTGCTCTCTCGGTCTTACACAGCTCCAAGTAGAGTGGAGTGATTATTTCAGTATTCTTACAGATGACACTCTGGTTTAAACATACCAGTATAATATTGTCCCTGTTTGCCTCAGGCTGATTGACTCATGGTCATAGCTTCTGATTCATTATAACCCTCAAATCCTTGCTGGGTAAAGTGATACCCAGCCAGACATCCCCCAGGCTGTGTTCACATCATTGATTTCTTCAACCTCTGTGCCACGTTTTCCACTTCTCTATGTTGTACCACAACCTCCTTCTAAATAGAAGCAGTCTTTTTCTTAACAGAATAGTCATCTTACACCACGTCTCCAACTCAGCAGGATCATTTTGAATTCTTATTCTGTTCTCTGACACACTTCTTGTCCATCCCAGCTTAGCATCATAAGCATATTCTCCATCCCATCATCAAAATTATCAACTAATAAACTGCGGTGTGCCTGTAAAAGGTCAGGGGCTAACAAAGAATATTTGCAAATTGACCCATTGTTTCTCTGCCACTGCCTCTCTTCTCTGTTCAGTTCTTTTCCTGAATCATTCTCCAGGCAGGTCCTCTTTGAAACTTCCCCGTGCATGCAGTTTTCTTATAATGAGTTTCTGACTGAACTGGGAACAGCTGCTCTTTATGACTTACTCAAGGCTAAGTGTCTCAATCATTGAAAAACAGTCCTTGATCTCACTGCAAAGCACTGAAGTACTAAAGCTCGTTTCAGGATAAAATAGCAGGCTGTTAGAAATTTCTTTGCTTCTTCAAATTAAAATCCAACTGTGATTTGAGGTTTAAAGTTCAAATAACTTGTGCTTTTTCATTCTTCTGAGCACCTTGGTAAGTGATGCACTCAATTTTGTCCAGCACCCAGCTTAGGTTTGTCTTAGCTTTATTTCTGTCTGCTTCTTCCGACCACAAACATAAGCCTGGCCAACACAAAGGAAGCCATCGCCACTAGCAAAGACTGGGTCAAGAATGATTATAGTGAGCAAATCTAACAAAGCTGATGCAAACAAGACTTGGAGAGACTATTACACTTGAATGCCTTAGTATGTGATTCAAGCTCAGATGCAACTTTCTCAGAATTTGCACTGGGATGAACTAGAATGGGTCAGCCTTGGAAAACTCTTGTGCCTGAAGAGTTAATTTCTAACTTCTGCCATTTTGTCATTTCTAGTGAAAATCAGCATTTTTCTTGGAGCTTTGGCTCTTGGAGTCACACTATGGTCTCAATTTTTATTACTAAACAAGAAATTTATGACTCTTGGTTATAAAGATGAGATTAAAATGTAGCCAAATACATTAAAAAGACTCAAAAATATAAATATTAAATACAAGCAACCTTTTTTATTTTATTTTATTTTATTTTATTTTATTTACAAACCCAGTCCCACCAGCTTCTGAAGAAATTCCATTATTTGGGATGAAATCTAGGTCATGATTTTTGAGTCCTTGGGCTTGGCAGAACGATTTTGGCCTACAGCTCAAAATGTAGCCTGCCATCTGCACTTTGGGAATCCATTACCATTGTCAGAATCACACAGTGTAATATAGCAACTGCCCAAAGCAAAACAAAACCAACTCAAAATATTTCAAGATACTATAGTCATTATATCCATCTGTCTAGCTATTTATAAACAACTAGCTGAGGTGTTCCATGTATTCTGGAAGCAATAACTTGCAACTCCTGTTTTTTTTTGCAGGTGCCCTTGAACCAAGTAAAAAAAAAGCGAACTGGCACAGGGCTGAGAAGGGAGAATTTGTTTGCTGCACACAGTGAAACAGTAGGTCCTTTGCTCAAAGCCTGAGAAATGATACATGAACTGCAGTGAAGAATTTCTGGAGTTGGTTCAATTTGTTTTGACGCTTTGGGGACTACTAATTGAGCGTTCAATAGCTTCAACACTGTAGGAGTGGAGTAAGCCAATCCAGGAAAACCATCAGCCGTGGGGAAACCAATTTCCTCTCTCAAACTTATTGTTCCTGTATGTCAAAGGCAATCCCAAGAGATTCTACTTGTTGCTGACACATTCCAGAAATCATTTCATTTTCCCAGTATTTCTTTTTTTTTTTTTTTTTAAATCAGCAGAAGCAGGGGCTAGAGTCAAGTACCAGAAGGGCAACAGAGAAAGCTTTAGCTTATAAAAATTACGAAAGGCAGAAGTGCCAAACCTGCTGGTTTCCACTGTCCTTGGAATGCTATGCTGCGCGTGTATTATTTGTGTACAAATAACTAGTGTATCTGCAAAAAGATTATTTACTTGACCGGTTTCTCTGCTGATATGAAATAGAGTAGCTCTGCTGAACTCAGTAGAATTATGTATTTGTTAGATTGTGGCTGCTTAGCTCACTACAAAACAAAGAGTTAGATTGTCCTTGGAATATGAAGCTGTGAGCTAAATATTGCTAGCTCTCAGCTACAGCGCGCTCGGCTTCTGCTGAAGATGTGACCACCCCACACAGTGAGGATGTGCCAGATCTATAGCCTTATTCTTCAGCTGTGTTTGAGAAACTATCAGGAAATGAAAAAACTGCTTTAGAAGCAAGACCCTTCCTATTTCTCATTAGAAAACCTTCCCCCAAAACAGGGTTATATGCCCGCCTCTGAGAGGATGAGTGAGCACCCTTGACAGCCACAGGCACTTTTCACTAAGCAGGCATTACACCGGTGAACATGCAGAACAAGCAACAGGCATCTCCTAGATGTGCTTCTCTTCCTTTTATATAGAGTGACTGCTCAAAAGAAAAACACACAATTGTCATATTCACATAAATCTTCCACAAAACTAGTCTCTCAGCAGTTTCAAAGACATTGCTTCATCTCAAGACCTCCCTCCCATTTCCTGCAGGGATATTACTGTCATCTGGAAAATCTAAGTCCACCTGGCAACAAATATACTGGTGAAACTAATAGCAACAGAGCAACAGCTTTCAAATACTCTTTGGGTTTCTTGGTTAAGAAGTCAGTATTAAGGATTTACTATGTGTTTCTCCACTTCACTAAAAGCCTATACTTGAATATTTTAAAACTTCTAAAGTTGTGTGCCAGTAGTGTCACATCTGTCACTGGCAACAGCACCCGTTCTACCGGTAGCCGAATTCAGCTGTGGGAGCACCTACTGTGGTTCTCCTTGTGTTGTGGCAGACCCACAGTAGGTCATCATTTCTTGTCTACTAGGTATTTTCACTGAAATTTCAACACATGAAGCTGCTCCTCACTTCTTTACAAAGTTTACTAGTGCTGTCATCACTGTTACCCTAGGATCTCACATTAATTATTTCATCCTCACAGCACTCCTTCGTTAGATGCCAGATTTTCCAGAGAGCTCAGGCTCAAATTTTTGAGTGCTCAACACCTGAAGTGGAGCCAGATTTTCAGAAAAGCTGGGTTCTCGTTTAGGTTCTTAAATAATGAGCAAGTTTTCCAAAGTTCCCAACAACCCTCATAGCAGTGCATGCTGCCCAGATTGTGTAAGAAGCTGAGGATCCAGTGTGCTAAACTTTTTTTTCTACATATGAATATTACATTTTGGTGTCTAAATGGGAGGTGACTTCCTTTCAAAGTCTGGCTGTCAGAGTGGGAGGCTGAGCTCTTTTGAAAATCTGGATTGCTATTGTAAGGTTATCACTACTTGCAGAAGACAAACTGACAGATAGAGCAAGACCCCAGTGCAACAGAGCATTTGCATAACAGGTGGAAAAAAAATCGGGATTCAGGCTTTCAAGCCATCCATTTCTGTCCATGTATGTTCTTGCAAATTGGCCTGCAGTATGGTTGGCTCATAACAGCAGATGAGTTCAGCTCCAGTGAGAACTGCATGTCAGCAGTGTGCAAGGTGGGCACTGGCTAAAATGCAAGCTGAAAAGCATCCTGCATGATGACAGCTGCTGTATGCAACTTACAGCACAGGGAATGAGACAGAATTAAGCAAGTTCCTGGAAAGCTGCAATATAACACTTTTTCTGCCCTCCTCCTACTCAAGGGAGCTGAGAAAAACAAAGATGTACTGACTATCTGTGCTTGCATCTCAGAATCAAAGCAATCCTAGGATTATTTTTTTTTTTTTCTGCACTGATTACAACTTTTTACTGACTCTGGTTTACTGTTTGAATATCATGCACCGTGCCATCATGTAAATTCATCTACTTCAACTCCACAAGCCAGTAAGGTGCATGCCAGCCACCAAGGGCTCCTGCTCAGGACAGTCCCAGAGTGGAAGAAACCCACAGGACTGAGTGAACCGGTAAGTCTATATGGCACAAGTATATAATGCTGAGTGACATAGGGGCAGAAAGCATGACTGAGCAATAGCTCTTGGTCATTCACGATGTTCACTCATTGGGTTGCCCTGGCTTTGTTTTGGACCAGGCTAACTCGCTCCCTCCAAGACAAACCTGCTTCAAATGGAGTTAGCCCTGAGGTCTTCAGTGCCACCAGGTCTCAGGGCTAAGAACGGTCTCTAGGTCTATACCATACAGCAGTATAGGCATAGCCACAGAGCTCAAAACAACCAACCTTGCTAGTGGACAAGGTTCATTACTTTGAGCACACATGCATCCCAGCTGGCTGTTGTGCTTCTCTTTCCTGATCAAGCCCATTCAGTGCTCACTTGGTGAGATCTGAACTTACTGTTTCGCATGGAGTAGCCATGGCCAAGGTTGAAATCCCAGTACAGCCATGCCCAAAGCAATGGCAAAACTCGGTGATTTTGGTGGGGCAGGAGTTCGGCTCAAATAATTGGTTAACTGTTATGAATACTTCCTAAGACTTAAGAGACAATACTTATTGTTAAGTTATCTTATAACCCTTTGAAAACGTAGGCAGAGAGAATTTTCAAGCATTCCTACTCAAGCTCTGGTGACCGTAAGGCACTGTATTTTTCACTTCTAGTAAAAGTGTCTCTCTTATAAGGGACTGGAACAAGATGGCAAGGACCAAACTCGAGGTTGTGCTAAGCATCAACAGTCCAGAGAGTGGTGGTTGCTTGTCATGTGTAAACAATGTTCAAGGATGTTTCAAGGTGGGTCCAGATTTTCAAGCCCGAAGCGGTGGTACTTCACAGTCTCCTATTAACTTTGCTTCTCCTGGTCATGTATGCCATTCCTTATTCTTTCCCTTCCTCCATACAATATTTTAGTTTTTTAAAAATACTTCCAATCTGGCTGTGTTAATGTGACAGATGGGAATGCTCTGGCAGCTCCCTTCTGGTGAAACATTTATAAGGTGTTGTATGGCTTCAGAAAGCAACATATCAGGAAAGGGGGGGAAGGGGATAGAGGGAGGAGCTCTCTATTTTATTTTCAAGCAGCAGGAGCCCAAGTAGAGTGAGTCATAGCTCTTCAAACATGAATCCCAAAGCAAAGAACAAAATGGAAAGCAGAGAAATATAAAGTAGGCAGCTAGCACAAACTCAATGCTTTTAATCGCTGCAGACCTAGATGGTGATTTGTTTACAAAATGTCCAGGGAATAGGATGGGATGCCATACACATGGGTGTTTTAGCCACAGAGGGAGGTAAATCATTGCTTAACATCATTACCAGGGCCTAATTCAGCAAGTGTCTTGGGATGTGCTGAATGCTGAGCGTGTGAGGAGCTGTACTGACAGGCTCCAGAACAGCTGAGGGACTGCAGCTCGCCTTCGTGGTCCTGCAGGGAGGGAGGGTGTGCGGCTACCACAGGAAAGCTGCCCTCTTCACAGCCAGCTGGGATGTTTACAAAGTTTAGAAAGCGGGAACAGTAATTACCACCGCACTGAATAAGAAGGGTGGGTGGGAAAGATATTTCTGGTTTTCCTCACACCCCCTCCTAGCAATATCACTTACATGAGTACTCCCATAATGCGCAATATAATGGTATCCCAGCAACCGTGCTGAAATAATACTATTTTGTACTTTATGTATAGAGCGATACCTGCGCAAAACTCAAAGCCCTTTACAAAGACGACAACCATGATTACCCAAAGGGCTAATTTTGTAAATTAGGGACACACTGGAATACCAGTGAAGTTTTTGCCAGTCAAACAGAGGGAACAGATGTGTATTTTCCTAAAGTCATTATTTATTTATTTTGGCCAAAAGCAGGTTCCAATATGCTCTTCTGGATGGCTTCATCACAAAATCAGCCTTGATTACCTGCATGGCAAAATAGAGTTAAGTTCATAAAGAGGCGCTATCTTTCTGTGTTTCATTACCTGATGTTATTTAGAGATCCAGAACTCTCTTGGTTGCGGTGGTCCAACATACCCTTAATCTAGTCTTTATTTTGCCACTGTCAGAGGGCACAGTTAGACAGCGGGGTACGCTTTCCTGTTTGCTTAGCTGGAGCCGTTGCACTTTAATGTTTACTAGCACTGCTGAGAAAAATTCCAGCAGGGTTGGCTTTTTTTTTTTTTCCTCTTTTTCCACTAGCATTTGCTTATTTGTCAAAATTGAAACATTTTGAAGAGATGGTTTGCTTTTGACAGTTTTCCTTCACAACTGAGGAAGCCTTGGGATCAGTCAGCACAAAGGCTGGGTTTCTTAGGGCTCTTGGCATTGCACTGCCTGTGGGGAAGAGAGCCAATATGTCTGCTCCAGAGTTCTAGTCCCATGGCTTTTTCTTTTTATAGAGAACTTAAAAATGCATCTCTTGTCACAATAATACCAAATTTCAAATCATTTAAATTCTCTATTAAGCAGAATCACCTTTCAATGCAGAACTGCAATATTTATGCACTTAACGCCATTGCCAGAGGTACCAAAGAACAAAGTAGTCCTTCTTAGAGTATTATCCAGCACTTACTTGTATTACAAATGATAATGCAGTGTCTTTCTAGAGCACATGTGAAATAGCAGGTCTCCTCTCATTGATTCATTGCCACCCAGATGACCAAGTCTAGCTGGAAATGAATGTGCCTTGTTAGATCTTGGATATATCCCAGATGCTTCTCACTGGCTTTTCTGACCCAAATACTCTCCAAATTTTAACAGCCATGGTATTTTTAGACCTCTCTAGCATCTTCCATCTTAGAGCTTCATAGTGGGCCTTAGAGGTGGAGGAAACATTGCAAGCCCCCATTTTACAAATGAGAAGGCTGAAAGCAGGAGGTTGCCAAAGATCACAGTGTGGTTCCAAGGCAGCATGGGGAGAGCAGGACAGATGGCCACCCTCGCAGGAGAGAGGAGCTGTGTTATTCCTGGCACACTCAGGCACCTCCATTCTGCCAGCCTCCACTCTGGAAGCTGGGATGGCTATAGGAGCCCTTCATCTTCTGTCCAGAAACATCATGTAATGCTACTTTGTGCTATGAAACAGAATCCGCAATTTTCCCCTAAGAAGGCTGCATTTCAGGAGTAAGTGAAATGACTTGCTCTGAGTGGCAAACGTGCCAAAAGGGAAACATTTTTCTGGCAAAATACTAACATCCCTAACTGTGCTAACAGTGAACAAACAATCTCTTATCCCTCTCCCCCCAGCTTCAATGTCTTTAACGGAGGGGGCTTGTTAAAAAATAGTGGCTAGTCTGGGTAGTGCAAGCCACAAAAAGTACTTTCTGTCTGGTTGGTTGGCCCTTCGGGATATGAGCAGCACCAATACTAGGAACAAATGAAGAACCACACTGAGAGCAGAGCTCTACATCCCTGTTGCGCTCCAGCTGTGCCCCACAGGGATTTAGAGACTAAATATTTCGTTTATCCTGCAGAAAGGACTATAGTGTTTTCTCAGGAGCATGATATTGCGCAATGACATTCATCTTGCAGGGTACAGAGAACTTCAGCATGCTAGGCTGTTACCATTTATAGCATTTTGGGAATCAGTGAAACATACTGTCTGTATATCATCTGTTACCATGGCCTGGAAGCATTCATTTCCAGACAGAACAGCTGTAGTAAAGTAAAAGTTGTAGTAAATACATGGCATATAGCTGCACACTACATTAGAACTGCTATGAAAAGCAAATCAACCACATCCATTTCTTCCAAAACCTCCTGCCATCTGCACGCTAAACAACAACCTACTTTTGCTGGTGGCCTGGCAGAACTTCTCTCACATTAGTGGGGCTGCACCTGCTTTACTCAGTGCTGGTGAATTTGACTTACAAGCATGAAATGGCTTTTGCGTCTCCAGGTCTGTTTTCATTGCAGTTCACGGACTATGAATAATTAACTACAGTATCTGCAACAGAGGCATCTGCTTTGGCACATGAATTCAGTTTTTGAGCTGCAGCTGAATACAGCACTTGAAAATAATTTCAGATGAAGACTTCTAATTCTCGCTTTGATTCATTTTGGGAATATAAGAAGTGACAAAGCACTGCTCTTAGACTCCTCCTTTACGACAGGACTCTAAGTGCACTTAAGAGTGCTCTTTGTCACTTCTTCCATTACCAAAATTAATCAGTGTGAGAATAGCAAGCAACACCTCCTCTTGTCCTATTAATTCTTGTGGATGATAAGTTTGTTTAGCTCAGAAACACTCTGATTTATAAGTATTTCCTCCTGCCTTCCCATTTATAGCTTTCTAGTTTTCTTTGATGTGGTCTGTAATGCCCACTGAATGGTATAACGGTTAAGGAGAAACTGGCTGGTTTTGAGCTGTTTGGTTGTATGCTAGGGAAAAGTGAAACCCTCTGCCTGTCCATCTGCAGCTATGCTGTGTAAAGCCAGTAGAACAGCTACGCCGTATCAACGCACAGTAATGTGATGTCAAAACGCTGGAGTATATGTGACCAGCATGAGCCTCAAATGAAAATGGAGACTGAGTGCAAAGCCAGGTTGGAAAGCCAGGAAGGTGTATGCCGAAACAGTGGGGGATATGACAGGGACAGGACAAAATCAGTCCATGAGGCTGTGGGTAAAGATGTTCAATGTGCCATTTCAGTCAATAGACTGAGCTGTGTGGAAGAAGGAGCAGGACAGCTCAGATTAACAGAAGATTAACCACACATGGACCCAATGAATGTCACGGGACCCAAATACAAAAGGCTCATGGGTGTCCAGTCCATGATGCTGTCAGAGCTATCTTTTTTTCAGGCCAGTGCTTTGTTTTCCATGTTTGTATGTCTGATACGTGTATTTTACTCTGGAACTATTTTCTAGGCATTCTTCTGCTCTGTGAGTCCTCTCATGATCATCTTTGCTTTTGTGCTCTTCTTGCTCTGTGTTTGAATAGCACCTAACACAATCCAGTCCGGTGTGCTGAGAACTGAACCACTACAATTAGGGAAGTGACTAAGTCTGGGAGGAAGGACATGAATGGAGTCCAGGGTTTTTTTTCAGATGTGGGTCCCAAGATTAAGCTCAGATGTCTAAAGAGGCGAGTTTACAATGCAACCGTTTCCTCAGCTGGGGCTTTACATGCATTATTAGAACACAATATGCTTCAGATAACTGTTTGTCAAATTTGGATGGAGTTTGGTCAGCAAATGATTAAAATAAGAGACAGATGGCAAGATAGAGCAAGACAGCATGACAGGGAAAAAAAAAAAAAAAATTGTTTCCTCAGGAAACCAGGATCACAAAGACAGCAGTAAAATGGGACATTTGGATTCACATGGTATTTTCTCATTCCACATCTTTTCTTCTGACGGTTCATACTTTATCAGAAGTACCTCCCCTTATTGTTTTCCCATCTTAGTTAGACTTGTGTTTTTTATGCAATTAAAGTCATACCTCCCAAATTCTTAGAGATGGAATTACAGTGTTTAATGGACCACAGTAAATTAAGCTGAGATTAGAAGAGTAAACACAAAGCACATTTAAGATACTATCTCAATAATAATCATTACACTGCAATGCTCTTGCACATTCAGAAAAATCTTCCATTATGTTTCTACTAGATAAGTTCTATGGTTTTTTTAATTGTGTACCATTCTCCTTCACTTTTTTTTGAGTAACAGCAATTCCAAATTCCACATAAATCTACAAATTACCATTCTAAGCAGTGCAAGTCTAGTCGTATAGCACCATCTCTAGTATAAACGCATCCCTGCTTAGGAAAGATTCATTCAACAACCTGTGGAATTCAAATCACTATCTAAAATTACGCATTTCTCTGGTCCTTTGCTACTCACAAAATACAGCAAGTTGGCTAGGATCACAGACTTCTACCGTATCTGTGTTCCCAAAGGACTATGTTTTTTGCCCAGGACTACTCCATGTACAGATTCTCTTGAGATTTGCTAGTTACTTCCAAATATCATTCTTTAACATAGTCTCCTGCTGCTAATAAAGGCATTTGAGTGTGTAACTGAGGTTTCATTCCTTCACTAAACTTAGAATTTTTAACAGCCAGAATCCTTTCATCTCGTGAGCATACTTCTTCTAAGCCAAATCCATCAGCTGTCCAAATCCCATTTTTTTTAATTTAAAGCTGGGAAATGATCAAAGTTCTTGATTGCTCTTCGAACAAGGTCACATAGTATTACTTGTTTTGCGCATGAAAAGAGTTGTTAGCCATGTTGTTCTGATCAAACTTAGTTTTATTATTATTTTCTATTCTTCCTGCAGCTTCAGCTGGATTTTTTTTACTCATTTACAGGTGTGGAACTGCTGAAATGGGGTTTGTATGCTCAGTTTAGATTTCTATGAATCAAGGCTTTGATACTAGTCTCAGTCGTTATTTGCTTTCCAACTTCAGATGGCAATTAGCAAGAGAGATTTGAACTCTTCTCAAGCACAATATATTTTGCTTTGACGTTTCCAGAGTTTTAAATCAGATTTACATTTATAAGCTAGCTTGGTGGTTTCAGTCCCCAGCCCTGCTGAAACAAGCTTTAAAGGGTAACAGTGTTTGTTTAAACAGATATTCCATAGATAATGGAGAAACAATGACCTCTTTATACTAAGATATGACATTTATGTAAAAAAACATCTCTAAGTTATTCTAAGGTGCTAAAGATGACAACTTTCTAGGCTCTCTTCCTAGCTCATTTCTGAATACCAGTAGCAGCAAACGCACTGTGGTACACTGTGATTTATTCTTAAAGAAATATACACCTGACTGCACCATCTGCTTTGCTAAACATTGTTTATTTCTTCCTCAGTAATAAAAGAATCACGTAAAGTTGTCAAATGTGCTAATGTTTACAAAATACCCTCCAATAAAATACAGGACCAAAATACACAGAGAAATGTATCCATGATACACCTAACCGGTATTCTGCGCAATGGACATCTAGCAGGGACAAATGTTGCTCATAAGATGTGTAAATTGACATGACGATACAGACATGAAAGAAAACTATATTCCCATCTCAAGCCAAACTTATTTCAGGCTCAGTAAACCCTGCTTAAACTTTGCTGTGCCTTTTGTTTCCCCTTTATGCTCCAGTTTAAGCAGAAGCAGAGCCCCACAAATCTCATTAGTAAGTATATTCTTGCAAGACTTCCAAACTATTTTAGGATGTTCTGAAACTTTTGATAAATACAATTGAAATAGGTTTTTTTTCTGTTCCTTTCTGACCAAGTTATATGAAACAGTTTGAGATACTTTTTTAACAGCAAAATCTCTTACACAATAGAATCATTTTATAATAATATTAGTTACAAAACAGTTCCCTTTTATGTTCCCTTTTATTTCTTTAGTTTCAAAGAAACAGTCTCTCTCTGAGGTTTATAAACCATCTCCTTCCTTGGCATTTCAAAAGGTGAAATTTGCTTACATGCAGTGGAGCATTTTAAGGTCTCAGTTCACCACAATTCCTAGAGTAATGATACAGGATATAAACACTGCAGAGGCCATTTGTTGACCCTTTGTACAAGGCTGT
>VZTL01018616.1:0-61449 GCA_013400535.1 Scopus umbretta | reverse complement strand
GTCCGGCACCGTGTTCCGCAGCAGGAGGGAGAGGTGACTTTCCCAGCTCGGCTGCAGCCTGGCCGGGCTTCTCGGGCACGGTGGGACCGGCAAGCTGGTTTGTGAGCCCGAGAGAGGCTCCGTGCTACGGCAGCGAGCGTGCCGAGGCTGCAGGACCACATCCTGCTGCGGGGGACGGGGCTGGGGAGGTGGCCATCTCCCGAAACGTTATCTGATAAGACTGCAGGAGCAGCTGCACAGTCTAGAAAACAGCAAGCTGCAATCAGCCAGCATTTTCACCAGGTGTTTCCCCTACACACAAAGATTAGCCGGTACAGAAATGCTTCATCTCATGCAAAGAGCACGCAAATCTTTCACCGCTTCAGCCATTTGCATATTTCTATTTACCGAACTGTGGATCAGCACAAAAATGAATATAAGGCAAGGTTAGCGAGAGCAGCGCTATCTGCACGCCTGGCTTCGGGCGCTCGCGGGAGTTACCAGAAAGGGCTCTGGGGCTGTTCAAAGCTTCTCCGAAAAGGGCGCGAGGGCTGCCCGAGGGGCTGCACACCCTCTCCTGCTCCGCGGCTGGGGTTTTTTTTCCTGCAAGAACTTCCACTGCTCTGTTAGCCCGAGCAGGAGCCCTTTGTGTATATAATATAAAAAGCTGCTTTTAATACTGAACAAATTGCTATTGCTGCTAGCATCCAAGTATTAAAATAGCAGTTGGCGAACAGAGGAGGGCATAGAGCAGAGAGGCGGTAGCGTCGGGAGCGAGTTAAACATGTCAGCTGGCCGCCTTTCACTGTGGGAATTCCTGTAATGGCCTGTGAGCTGTTCAAGCATTTCTTTGTGGTTTTGCAAGCTTTTTCTGCCTTTAAAGCATTTTCAAGTGTCTTAACCTCAAGAGGTCTTTTATTCTATTCCCCCCCCCGCCCCAAGAATGATTCAAGGCAGAAAGATTGGGTCCATCAGGTCCTTGCCTCTTCATCTTTGCTCCTCTGTCAGGGACATTATTCCCCCCACAGCACCCAAGTGAAATCTCTGCTGAGCTCCGAGCCAGTGGCAAATTTCCCACCGATTGCAGTAAAGCGTGAAATTCTGTCCTTGTGGACAGGGTAGGGCAGCTTAGTCTGAAGAATAGCATGGCCTCTTAAGAGTTTACGTATCACGCTGCCAAACGTAACTCACCGGGTAAAGTGGAACCTTCTTCGAAAGACACCTTTAGCACTCCTGACAGGAGGAGATGATGCTGAACGTGCTGCTGTTCAGCGGAGCTCACACCCGAGCTGTGCGAAAGCTCGTATTGTAGCTCATGATCCGAGTACCTGAAAGAGGTATTAGTACTCTGTCTTGGTAGTGGTTATTGCACAAGCTTGACGATGCTCGGTGAAGTTCACTAGAAGCAGAAATGTAATTCCTTTAGCTATTTACCAGAGGCGAGTTTGATGTGGCTATGTTTCTATGTGACAACTGTATCCGTGGGCATTTGCAAGTGGGTGGTTGCCATCTAGTGGGTTGATGCGATTTTGCAGAAAAAACATTAGGACAGTTATTTTTTCCGTCATCCCCGATCACACACAGCAGGACTGGCAGAGAAGGGATGCCGAGATACCAAGAGCCTCACTAGCAAAGGGAGAGGAAATTAAACCGCTCATATATGGGCAAGATTTTCCTTACTGATAGAACCAACAATATTAAACACATGCAGATATTGCCACCGACAGACCACAAGTCATATGCAAATAAAAGAAACTGGTAGTTTGAAATAATTAGTTGTATCTGTCAATGTGCTCTGTCCCCATAGTGCCGAGAGAAAACTGGCATGTAAATGTAGACGGAGTATACATTTGTGATACCAATATCCCAGAATATTTTCAGTATAAGTTAATTAGAAACAAGGGAAGACTGGAAAATTCAGGTTAGCAGGTCATTTATGAGCATAGGTAGACACATCTTGTTCAATGATTGACATAAATAGGAATTGCTAGCATTACAATCAAAGCTCCCCCATACTGTACAGCACCATAAACTAGTCAAGGTTATGGTTAATATAATTCTCCTTTTTGTCAGCAGAAATGAATAATTTTGTCACTGGTATCTGTAACAGACCCCAGTCTGAACTCAGAGATTCAGTCAAATGCTCTAAACCTTGTCCGGGTTCTGCGAAGGCCCACCATATCCTTCACTAGTATTTCCCTGAATTAATAAAAAAAGTTTTGGCTGGTATATGCAATTTGATACTCAGGTAAACGCCTTCGTCTCTCCTCCCTTTTTAAATTTTTTTTTCCCCCATTTAATTTTTTTTTTTTTTTTTTAAATATAGGCATGTCTTGCAAGAATTCTGCGCCTTGCAAGGACTGCTGCGCAAGAGAGCCTGGGGAGGCCGCGCTGCTGGTCTGGGAGGCTGGCGCGCTCCACGGGGATGCAGCCCAGCGCCAGTCCCCGGAGCACCCCACGCGCAGCACGGGAAAGGGGCGGTCAGGCACCCCAGCGCCGGGGCCAGCAAGAAGCCCTGGGCATCCAGGCAAGTCCCAGGTCCCCGTCCTCGCCACTGCTCCCAGCCCTGACCCCTCCGACAGCCCTGCCTCTCCTTTCTTCCCCCGTAGCAAGCAGAGCCAGCAGTCACGCACCCAGAGGAGGTTTGGGTGCCCCTCTGGGATCCACCGCTAGAGAAGGTGCTCGGGACAGGTTCCGTCTTCACCTTCATTCCTCTCGGATGCAGCTGCACCGGAGGCAGTGCTGCAGGCGCCCGCTGTCGTGGTAGAGGGCATTCAGCCCAGCGGACTGCCTAGAGTAGGTCCAGAGTACCCCCTCATCAGGTGTACTGAGAGCATCAGTCCTCAGCACCCTCTCCCCGTTACGAGCATTATCTGCTCACTAGTGCAGACCCAGGCAGAGGTATACGGGATCACTGGTCCAGAAAGGCTGAAGAAGGGTGCGGGAGTGGGGGGGGGCACCCTGCACTTGCTCCTAAGCGCATCTTGGACGTTCTCCAGTGACCACCTCAGAAGCAGCTCGACGTTGAGTGCCGCAGCAGGAGAAGCTAACATTCCCCGTTCCTTCGGCAAGGGATTCACCTTTCCGCTTCACCAAGGTGGGTGCAAGCAAAGAGGTTTGGCCTGAACCATAGCCGTTTGTTAGAACGCGGGTAAGGCAGAGAAGCAGCAGCAGCCTGGCTCTCTACCCCTGCCTGGGTGGCCCACTGACAGCATCCCTCTGTGCTCGGAGGGATAAACATGCACATGCTGCCTTGAAATGTCAGGCTATTTTCTTGTGCAGTCCTTGTGTCCACAGGCAGTTTGTTTTCTTCTGGGCCAGACAGATTGCAATATGAATATCCTATTCCACTGCCAGCGGAGCAATCTCTGCAAAGCCCTTTCCTAGACTTCAGGTGAAAGAAATACTTTAAATTACTGAAGGGCTTTATTGTAGGGCCTTTTACCCAGCAGGAGGCAGCACTTTACTACAAAACCAACCAAAACTCAGGAACATTTGTGTCTGACCTTAGGGAAAACTAGATTTTAAAGTGAATTGGACTGAAAAAAGAAAATCAAAATAACACCCATCATCTTATGCCTGTCTCCAGTAGCTTTGATAGAGGTTTGTACAGAAGTTAAGTGGATCCTGTAGTACTAATCCTCCACCTAAGCAGGGGAGGGTGGCAGAAGGTGCTGAGCCAGCTACACGGAGAGGGGGGAAGCTCAGAGATCTTTAGAAGGGAAATTCCACATCTATCCCACATTAGTTGCAGATAAGACTGTATTAAGAATGATTATGACAGATCCAAATTTTTAGTTTTGATTTTGTGGCTCTGGGGATGCACTGTAGAGAGAAGGGGGCTTGATCACCCATGGAGAAATGCTGTTCTGGGGAGACATCTCCGAGCAAGGCCTTTGCAGTGCAAGTGCTACTACAGGATAACACTATGCTGCAAGAATCACGACAAGAAAACATCACTGCTTTACACATCGCAGGGCCTGTCTCAAACTAGAGAAAGCATGTGTACTTTTAGGTTGAAGTATGCAAGTATTGCCAGCAGAGCTGGAAGAAGGACTTTTTGACTTTGATTTGAAGCAGAACAAGACCCGTGCTGACTCTACACTCTTGAAAAACACCCTCTGTTTGCTTTGGTGTTACAGTGTAACCCATAGAAGTGATCAGTGTAACTCAACTGTTCCCTTTTAAGCCTATTTGCATACATCATTATCAAAAGAAATTCACAATTTACTATCATTATAGAGTTTTTACTTCACTGGAGCTTAATAGAAGGCCTAAATAATTCAAGAAGACCTAAATAATTCAGTCAGCTGAAAGCATCGGAATCTCAGCCACTTACCTGGACAGTTCTGATTCTCCCACGTCCACACCACATCAAGATAACCAACACGTGATTTCAGATGAGAGGTATTTCACAGGCTGTGCCCCCCCAGATATCTCCTCCTTCCCTCTAGTGACTCTGGAGAAGAATGAGGCCTCCCCTAAAGGTCTTTGCTCCTTTGAAATAAGCCACCATGCATGCAAAGCTCAATGCACAGCATGGCTGAAAACCAGCTGGCGCACCCTCTACTGCTTCCCTCGTGCAGCCAAAGCAACACCTACTGCTGCTTGGAGCATCTACAGACACAGCCCCGTGAGGAGATAGGGTCAGCTGTGGCATCGCCTCCGTAACTCCAGGATGACTGTACCGGATCAGAGCAAACACCCGTGCTGCTCAGCATCCCGCTCCCAGCAGCCGTGGGGCTTTTTCTGAAGAGTCCAAGACCAAAGCAGGCCACACAACGGCTTTCTTCAGGTGATCATCCAGCTTCCAGCAAATTCAGGATCTTCATGGACTAGAGCCAGTAACATTGTACTTTTGGGTGGACTTTCCCCGCTAAGCATTTTTGGTCTGCAAGCCTGCATGAAACTTCACCATCTAGCACACCACGCAGCAAGGAAGCCCCAAGCCACCACCTCATTCTTAACACCAACAAACCCTGCTCACAATCATCATACCCCCAGCTGCCATGGCCGCCCATTTTATAGCTCTCTGCCACCTGCAGCTTATTACCTAAACCCTGGCAGCTGGTTCTCTAAGCTCCGTAAGCCCAGGCAACTCACCTCTATATACCCACCCCAAGTTCAGTTGCTCCTTAGGAGGTGAGAAAACCTTCTTTGCTCAGCCATTAATGAGAACTTTCCAGACCGTTTTGACAAAGACCAGCTGAGCGCCTTGCAATGCTGTTTTTCCCAAGTCACGTTTTGGGATGCAGCTATGATTAATGGAGAGCGTGCTGCGTAAGCTCACCCATCAGGCCAAATATATGAATGATGTCTCCAATGGGCCACCTCTGGGCCTGTCAGATTTTAGCCTGCCTAAACGATCTGTTAACATTTAACAAGCTGCTGAAATCCACTGGTGGGCAAGAGGCATTTCTGGCATTTTTGGACTTCACGTCAAGCTGTATTTGTTAACCTAAAATGCCATCATCCAAACAATATGCGTATATCTAGACCTTTCCTAAAATTACCGTGTCCAGTGGGAAATGCAGTGAATCCACAGTGTTTGTTGATGTTTTCTGCAGGAGGCAACTTGTTACACCGGCAGCCTTGGGTGCGTAGTGAAGAGCTTAGCAGTGCCTATAGTTCCTCGATGATTTACGACGTACACGCTCCATCTAGTCACGTTCTGCTGAGACTTTGCTCATCATTTTCTTCTTCAGAATTACATGACGGTCCACGAAACTTCTTCCTTCCCTCTTTTCTCTCTCTTTTATCTCACTTACTTCCTGCTGCTTCATACCTGTCACAGTGCTGTTCTGGGGGACGCCGGAGGTAACTCGGGTCCTAGAAGGGGGGAACCCCTACCATGGGGACATTTTATCCCATGGAAGCTGTAAAGCTGGTGGAAAGGAGCTGGAAAATTCAACCCACAGTTATAGTGGGAACTCCTTGTGGCTGGTGGATCACACAAAGTGCCATCAGCACTTCAGACGAAGATGCCATGCTGGACAAGTGTGAACTTTTCTTATTGCCTGTGCCTCTGCAGTCATCTACCTGCTTGGTGGTACCTTCTGCAAAGCTACATGGCAGCGGCTTCTTTGAGATCTGTCCTAAAGATCCTCCCTACCAAATAAACAGACAATGTCTGCGTGTATGTAGGTGTCTCTGCCAACGGATTTGCTCTGGCAAGCTTGATCTTTCCTGAAACAAATAGGTGACCGCTATGTCGTGCTTTAATCCCACGTGTTCAGGTGCTCACTTTCCTGTTGCCTCCATTAATCACAATTCAATCTTTTAGATGGAAAGAACAGAGATGAACTTTTTCAAAGAAATATGAAAAGAGGAGTGGACGAGAAAAAGTGGCTGATACAGATGCAGAAGTGGAAAGAAAGGTCTTGCTGTACCGATAGCAGAGCCATAGAGTTAAAGAAAGGAAAATTGAAAGGAAGAGGCAAATATAGTATACCCAAAGCCCTCAAATGCTGCTTACAGCCGTTCGTCTAGTTGAGGCTCCTGGGTAAGGCCAGGTTTACAGGACTGCAGCTGACAATATTTTAAATGAGGTGGATGTACATGGTGAATTCTTCAGGAGCTGTGAAAGTTTAGAAGGCGCATTAGCTGCCTTGAGGGGAGAAAAAGGCCTAGTCTGCTCGTATTTTAATGGCCTTGTGGTCTGGTTTGCTCTTACACTGGCTCGTATGAGGCTGTGCTGCTCCTTCTGACTGAAAGGGTCAGAAGAAATAAACAATGGAGACGTCCTGAAGATCCTGTTGCATTTAAGTGCTTAGATACAACTTCAGATTTCAGATAAGCCTAATGATCTTGAGTCATCTTCCCTTTGACTCTTCTGCAGTGAGTCACGGAGCTCACCTACCAGCTCCCATTTGCCTGCCACGCTTGCTGTGCATGCCTCAAAAAGCTTTCAGAGTGCCTGCTGGGCTCGTGTGTAAGGAAAGGGAGGCAGGAAACCTCAGTGCTGGGCGACTGAATTATGTAGGTGCTTTCCCGTGCCTTCATGCTGCTGTTAGAAGAATTGCAGATGAGGACATTGAAACGATCAAGCAACACATAGTTAAAGAGTGGAACTCGGAGCCACGGGATGTTGTGGAGGCCAAGAGTATGGATGGCTTTAAAAAGGATTGGGCAAAATCTCGTTATGAAACGCGGTGTTTGGGAAGAAGCATCTGGTGTTAGAGGTCCCTGAAGCATCCACTGGTGATAGCAAAGAGGATGGTGCAGAGAGGGGGTCACTTGACAGTTGTCTTCTCCTACGTTCTCCTTAAGCATCTGCTACTGGTTGCTGTCGGAGGCAAGATGCTGGGCAGCTGGCTTTCGTCTGAGACCATTGATCCACCCCATCACAGCCTTCCCTACAGTTAACAGGCTTATGGGCTTTAGGGTTTAGTACCAATGCTGATATTTTACACATGGTTTTTATTTCTCGTTTCATAATAGTATGTACAACAGGCTGTTGATAAAATCGTAATGTTTTCCATCGTCCTTCCCCACCCCCATTGCATTGCCCTTGTCAAAGACAATCAGAGCAGCAGGAGGCTGCGAGTGAGCAAGTGAGCCGCTGTGAATATGGAGAGCTAATAGATAGCAGAAAGTGAAGCCCAAAAGCAGAAAGACACTTTTTGAAGAGGGCGACTGCTTTTCACATGCATTCCCTTTAGTGTTTAAGTGGACTGGGATACAGCCAGATGTGAAGCACTCAACAGAGCTGAAACAGTTTGCAAAGAATAGATTTGAATGCTCAGCTTCTATTCAATTTGCTGCTTCTTGTTTATCTAAAAAAGTATCTGGAGGGCTGCAAGGGGTTTACCAAGCTATCGATGAATTCTGGCCAGAATAACTTTGCGCAGGACAAATGTCTCTCCCTAGCCAACATTCACTATCTTTTTTTTTTTCTCCCTGTCTGTCAGCATCAGCCGTTCTGTCAGAAAGCAGAAGGAACAGCAAGTGGCCACTAGTATGTTCAGCGAAGTGAAGATGTGTCAAGTGATCTGTCCCCTAAAATTATCAGGCATGGTCAAGGTAGTCGCAGGTACCCTGCACTGGGCTCTGAGTGATTCTGCCGCCCACCTATGCTCGTAGCATCCTCCTGACTTCGGCTGATGCAGGGAGATGAAGGCGGCTCCTGTGGCCCCTCCTTGCTGCTCCCAGGTAGCAGGAAGAAAGGCGCTTCCTCACCTTTTGCCATCGCCCCGTGAAGCATCGGAGGGCTCGGATGGCTCTAACCTTGGTATAAACCCAGCAGAACACCTTGGTGGTGCGTCAGTGAGCTCTGCCGGGGCTCAGGACTCAGCCCAGTTTTGTGGGGGTATTCTCAGTAGTGTGGAAGACAGGATAGTCAGAGGTTCACAGGTAGGCCAGTGCTTAGGTTTCGGACACGCATCTTTCAAAGTACCCAGGCCTTGGGGGTAGATTTTTTTAAAGGTGTTTCAGAGGTCTTGCGATACTTTAGACACATAATTTACCCCTTTTATTAATGTAAGGCATCTGTCTGGTGCAGTACCACCAGGACTAGTCTCTGGTCCCCCCAGCCGTGGAGCAGGAGAGCTCCTCTGAAGCCCTGTTTGTCCTACTGATGGAAATCTCAAACTGGCTGGGCCCAATTATCCTGGAGACATATCGTGCTGGATCCAGATCTGCAAGGCACATGGTGAAAACACAGCGAACCCGATACTGCACAACCTCCGGCGGAGAGCCAACGTAGCAGTCACAGTCCCGTACACACATGGGATGTGTTTAGAAAGCGCCTTTGATTCTTTGTAGTTTGGGTTGAGGTCAGTGTTTTAAAGACATACCTTGTAGGTGTTAGTGGACAATGTGCTTCCACCAGTTCTCTGATGCTGAGGTTGCTCCTAATCACTTGCTGGTTGGGCAGTGGGATGCAGAGGGACTTCATCGAACCAGCGGCCGTGGCAGGTTAGCTGAAGCATGGCCGGAGTGAAAGGGACCCCGTTTTCTTTTTTTGTTTGTTTCCTTCTGCATTCCTAATCTATTTTAGATTCACTTCTTCCCTTCAAAAGAGAAGAGTGGCCGTAGCAGACTGCTGAGGGGCAGCACGAGAGCAGGACGCTCACACAGCCCTGCCTGTCCCTGCCGCGTGTGCAACTGAGCATCAGTAGCACCGACATTCGGAGAGCACTGCGGGTCTTAACGAAATTTAACGAGTCGAGGAAAACCAGGCGGATTCCTACACATTAAACCCAACACAGAACTGTGAATGTTTCAGCAACAGGAACGAGACCTCACTAAGGTCTAGCAAGGGTAAGAGAGCAGAATCGAGACCACGCAGAGGGGAAAACGTTCATGATCCGTCAACTGGGAAAGCGGGGCCCGGCAGGCTGTGCGAGTGCGTGGCCAGGATTCAGCGCTGCCCTCGGCGTGGCGCTGGGCCGTCTGAAACCCGGCGGTGTCTTCTCTGTGTCAGAACTGAGGCATAGTCATGGACAGCTGGAAAAACATACTCTGCTATTGCCTAAACACCACCTGCATTGAAGCAAAGGATCTTCACGCTTGCATTCTTCAAAGGAAAAAACAACACCGCTTGCCACGACTGTTTTCCCTTGGGCTGGAAGCCCCAAACCACAACCAGGCAGAGACCTTTGGTTGCAGATCTGTTGTGCACCTTGGGGCACATGGCCTTCTGCTGTTGTTTACTCTTAAATAAATAGTCATTCCACCAAATACGGGTTTGTAGCCATGAACAAGAGTGTTAACGTGGTAATGCAAAGTTACCTTTTACAAAAAAATAAGTAGAAACAAAGGACCCTCTTACAGACACACATATTTTCCATGAATAACTGCCAGTAACTAGAAAACAGGTTCCTTTGCTTCTGGCGTGGAGGCGTTGCTGTCCCTCCTGTGATCTTGTTTTTTTAATGATCTTTAACCACCCACGGCACAGAGAAATCAGGGAAGGGGCAGCTGCTCAGCACCACCCGGGGGGGTGACCGTGGGCTGCAATGCCACCGACCCCCATGAGCCATCTTCTCTGAGGCTTATTGCTGGCAAAAGCATTGCCTGGTTTGTAAGGACCCCTCAGATTCCAGTTTCCCCATGCTTTATCTGCAAGACAGACAGAAATCGTTTGTCTGGGTTGATTTCCCTGTTGAGGAGGAGCCAGAAGAAGGGCAGGGGTGGAGGGCAGAGATCATCGGGCAAAACTTGGCTCTGAAACAATAGCTATTGCTTCAACATATTGGTACTTCTGTCCTAAAAAAGCCAAGTGATTTCAGTGTGTACGAAGAGTTGCAGTTAGATAAATGCCGGGATTACCTTTCGAATGACTTATAGCCACAGAATATGGACAGGGCAGTTATATTAGCGTATCCGCATTTATAGAAACAAATAAATCTAAATCTTTTGATGTCCTGAGGTTGTCTGAAACCTGTCAGGGCTCCCTGGGGCCGGGGGGATCCTCTGGCGGGGCCAGGACCGGGACGGGCTCCTACAGCATCCTACATCCAGGTCCTGACACGACCAACCCCAACACAAACAATTTAGAAAGCTCCAGGTCATTTCAGTGAAGCAGTCAAATGAATCAAGTCTGATTTTGCTTCTTTCTTCACCTAATTAGACAACAGGGAGATGTATGGTATAATCGAGCCAACGCAATGTTGCTGTAATTTGACATCTAATTAATCAATGTCCAGTTCCTTCACAGGTGCAATATAAATACTTCCTAACTGGTGCAGGCACGTTTCTATGAAAAAAAAGCCCAAACAAAACCCATAAACCTTGTTTATCTCCTGCTTTCTCCTACCATTTCAGCATGAAAAGCTGTCTGCAGTAGAGTGACTGCCCCAAAGCCCGAGAAGCGTCCTTGCAAGGGTGGCCACATCCCACGGGTCCCAGGGGTGGCCGCCGCGTGAGGCTGCCCTGGTGCACGTTGCTCAAGCCGCGGGCGATGCTCGAAGCTGGCTCACCGAAATACTCCTCGTTGCAAACCTGGTGCCTGAGGGGAGGGAAGATTTTGTGTTTCTGCAGCTGGACGGGTCCAGTGATCGCAGGAAGCTGTTAAGGTAACGCCACAACAGGCAACGATCGGAGTAAAATTCTGGCCCTATTAGAGTTAATAGGAGTTTTGCATTTGACCTCAGTGGGGCCAAGGATTTTACCCGAGGAGTATTAGTCATCACTATCAAGATGAATTAAACAACTTGTCAACAAGCAGCAGGCAAGGTTATTCCCGTGGGCTGCTGAGCTCGGAATCAGAAAAGCTGGAAAAATAACGTTCAGCTTATTCCATTTATACCCACAATGCATGCGATGCTTGTATGCAATACCTAAGCATTTATCGCCTGTTTTATTCTGTTCCTGTCAAACACGCTGGGGAACTCTTTGTTCGGGGAGGTGGGAGGGAATTGTAGGGTAAAATTTCCTTGGAAAACTTCCCAGAACTGGGCTCAGCTCTCATAAACAGGCCCTGGGAAGGCAGTTTCGGTGTACAACCTATGGCTCATATTTCTAGGAAATACTGTCAAGCGGAGCTACTAACAGCCCCATGGAAGCGCACACGGCTTGGAGAGCTTACAGCCCGGCCAGTCCTGCTGGCACGCTCCCGCAGCACTTCCTTGGAAATTGCTGCTCGGCTGGTTTTGAGAATGTGATCCACTCGAGACTTAGTAAACACAGCAAAAATGCCCAAAATTTTAATTTGAATTTTCAAGCACAGGCAGGTTAGCACTGGGCAGGAAACAACAATTTAATAAGGAGGTTTGTGGGTGACCGCTGTTGTTTTTCATCTGACTCCAGAAGGTACGATCCTGCGGTCCGGGCACAGAAATATCCCTTCGGGCAGTAAAAACTGACCAATGCAGTGTAGGTGTCAAGTGATTAGAAACAGCCGTTTGCAAAAACTCCACAAGAAGGAATACAAGGATTTTTCTGGGAATAATAGAAGAAATATATTTGAAACACAGAATGATTTGCTTGTGAGCAACAGAAAAATGGATGAAGTAGTTAAATGTGTTGCAGAAATCAATGATTACGTATCACTTGCCTGGCTAATGTCATTAATCTTCATATCTACCTTACAAACCTTTTACCATGGAACTACCTTGTTCCTCCTGTTCCCCTGAGCTGGTGAAACCGGTGGTGTTACTCGTGACGCGACTCAGCCTGGGCAGCGGCCGCAAGCAGCGGTGGAGGCTGCTCTTGTTCTACCCGCTGTGCCGCCAGCTCCCCCTGACCAGGGCTGGATGCGGCGGAGGTGAGCCAGGAGAAACCGGTCCTCGCTGCCCCTCTCCCTACAGCCACGGGCAGTCAAACCCCGCAAGACACGAGTGGGAAGTTGGGAGGTACGAAATCTAGGATGTCTGTATTCTGGAGAGGAGGGAAGAAGAAGGAGGGAGCCAGCAGCAGAAGGGGTCCCGCGCTTTGCACATCTCAGGTGGAGCTGCTGCCCCGAGCGCGGTGGGGCCGGCAAACGGGCACCTGCGGGTCCCTGCTCCCACCCAGGCGGGGCGCGGGTCAATCCTCGCGGTGGGATGGATGTCTCCATAACAGGAGTCCGCACAGGGGCGTGGGTCTGCACAGGAGAAACTCATCTCAGGCTTACAGAGACGCAAACGGCCATAACCAAAACAAGCACAGGAAGCAAGATGGTCATGACAGCAGAGTTTTGAAGGAAGGAGAGGGAAGAGATTTTCCCCACGAGAAAGTTTTCCACAGCAGCTCATCACTAGCCACGCTGCTTTTGGAGACGTCTACTCTTTGTTTGCTCTTCTCCTAGCAGTCGTCGCAAGAGGAAGAATGCGTGCAGCTGCACCCGTACACCGTAGCAAGGCTCCAGCGGCTATGCCGTGCCACAGCAGGGCTTTGCAGTTCGTTTTAGAAGAAGTGATGGTAGCTGCTGATACATTTTTGGCAATCCTTTTGCCCTGCTATAGATCATAGAATAATTTATGCTGGCAGGGACCTCGGGAGGTCATCCAGTCCGACTCCCATTCACAGCAGGGCTGTGGTCCAGGAGATCCCCTGTGGATTGCATCGGTCAGTGCTTCAAGCAACTGCAGGACGTTGCCATTGCACACAGCTGGAAGCAAGCTCATCCCGCCACTGGACGCCCCACTCTGCTCCGACTTCACCAGCTCCCACCCCGCGAGCGGGAGAGTCGCTCCCCGCGTTGCGTTGGCCTGCAGATGGGGCCTGTGCTCCTGTCCTCTCCGCAGAAGTGCTACGTGACGAGGCTGGTCTATAGCCCGCGAGGTGCGAGCCAGCTCTCCTGTGCCAAAACCCTCAGCGTGTTCCCTTTTGTCGTCGTATCGTCAGACGGGCGAAGAAGTGATGCTGAAGTACCAGTTGTTCTTGAGTGTAATGTGAGGCCGCACACTCGCCCAGACTTGGATTCTTCAAAGATACACGTGACGTGGAACAGAAATCATGGTGAACATCAACTCTTCCAGGAAAAAGTAGATTATTTTCCTTACATAAAAATATTCGTAGAAGCTGGAGCCAATATTGTGAAGAATTATGTTTCCTAGAGAAATTATGCTGATCTGTAAAACTCCAAACTTAGGTTTGGAAATTGCTTGCATTCAGCAGTGTTCAGGTCCAGATTTTGGTCTGGTTTTCTAGCTGTGGGCTCAGGTTTAGATCTTAACCCTCAGTCTGTCCCCCCAGTGTGTCAAGAGAGCTGGAGGGTGTTGGTTTAGGCTGGGAGCTCTCCCGGTTGGCAGCCTGGGCTCCGGGCCACCTTGTGCCACGGCTCTGGGAGGCGATGCCTTGCCGTAATGGGGGGACCGGCTGGCTGAGCCCCAGCATCACAGCCAGGCCCTCCATGGGGCCCATAGAAGTGGCTGCTGGGGAGCAGGAGGGCGCGCGGTACCCCATACATCGGCTGGGTTTAGTGTCCCATACGGCCAGGGTTGGGATTTGTCCCTCTCTTCCCAGGAGCAAGGCTCCTGTCCTCCGCCAAGCACTGGCTGAATAACAGGATTCTTCAGCAAAGGTGAACTCGCCCCTCCACGGGGAGACAATGACGTCTTTTGTACGGCAAGTTGTGCAAGACAGACGGCGGATTGTTGCCTGGCAGAGAGGAGCGGATGCTCGGCAGAGTCCCCGGCGCTGCAGCCGAGGAGGGCGTTTGCGTCCCTGTTTCCGAGAGCGCTGCCGCACACACTCGCGTGCCCGGGGAGGCTCGGCCGAGGCCGCGGGCAGCTCTCGCGTTGTCCTCGCGGAGCGCCGGCGTGGTTCCTGCAAGGGATGAGCACACACGGCAAGAAAATGCAGCGCAGCAGGAACTACCAGCATGTTCCCTGTTCAGAGGGCAGCAGCTATGTAAATTTAGAATGTTTCGATACATGTTATTTTAAAAAGAACCAATAAAAACTATTTATATATTTGCTCGAGAAGAAAATTTACAACAGTGGGATTTTTTTGTATTTATTTATTTTTCAGTCCCCCTGCTCTCACCATAACTAGATTGATGATTTCTGTGTTTCTCCTTTTAGGAGGATGACTAGAATAATTTGCCAGCTGAATTTCTCTTTTATTTTATTCCAAGTTTTAATTTAAGGCAGGAGAAGTGTGGCTAAGCTTCTTATTTTATGCAATTATTTTTTGGCACGGAACCCGGGGTCTCTCTCACTACATAGCTATGCATTCCATATTGTTTCAATCACGTTGAGATTGCAAGGCAGGATGTAAGCGACTGGTGACAGCCAAGCGCCGCTGGCGAAGCCTTCAGACGGCAGGTGAAGCGGAGCCGCGTTTGCCCCGTACAGGAGTTTCACACTCGGACCTGGAACTCACTGGAGGGTGAAGTGGATGCTCAGCCCCGATGTGCACACCCCCGTACTCTGTCAGATAGATGGCAATATCCATTCCTGCCTCCGCGCACACGGATAATCAGGTGCATTAAATTGATGATGTAGTGCATAGGTGGCAGACTGAGACTCGGCATCAAGATTAAGAAATACAGACTATTTTTGTCTGCAAAAAATGTTTTTAATGGCCATCTTGCTGTATCACTGAACTCCAGTCACTCTGCGGGTGAATTCAGTGTTTAGCATTGGATGTAATTCTGGAACTTGAGTCCATAAATCCACAAGTTCACACCACTGAATTAACTTCATTCCCATTAGACTCAATGGCGTGTCCTGTGGGTAAAGTAAGGATTTATTGGTCCAGGTATTGAAAATTAAATGATCGAAATCTCCTTTCTTCGTCTGCCAGAGAGGCCGTGGAAATTTCCCATCATATGTCTCTTCTTTCCCTTGCACTGCTGCCTTTAAATTGAGGTTTGGCTCCACGGCTTCGTTTATGTCCAGAGGCAGCAGAGGAGGCGGCAGTCCGGTCCGCAGACCTGCGTTATTTGTACGGACATAATGCACAACTTACTGCAGACTTCCCCGCTCCATACGTGCTGTATGACGTCCTGGAGCGCAGGCTCTCCGCACCAAGCCGGCCTCGTCCTCTGTGCATGAGCAATCCCGAACAAACCATCCCGTATCACTGGGATAACAGTACATAAAGGGTCACAGACAAAAAGGGTGCACCTTCCCCAAAACAAACCACTTTTGGACTTCAGAATTGGGCTCGAATTTGATGTAATGAGTTTCAGAGGCATGAAGTATAATAGAAGTTGCAAGTATTCTAATATTATGCTATTGGCACAAAGCACACTTTGCCTGATTCCATGTAAACGCGAGGGACGGGAATGGAGCTCTGTACCAGGGCGCTCTGCCTGGCCAGGCAACCTACACAGATGCCCATAGACTTGCTTGGGTAGACTGGTCCCAGACGTGCTTTCCATATTTTCTGTAACTAAATTTAGCTTTAAGAAAGTTGTTCTGATCGCTTTGCTACGTTCTGTGATCTAACGCTCGTCTCCATGTTTTGATTGTTACAAGAATTTTCAGGAATATGAACACTTCAGCGTCTCTCTGGAGTGCCAAGAGCATCAGGAGGCCTGGAGCTGGTTAAAGCATTGCATGGGCCATTGGCAGAGGTCTTCTCTTTCCCTTCTGACATCGTTAGCGTCAATGCAAGTTTATCTTTTAGATCTACAAACGTATGGCCGGCTTTAAAGCCCTCCCTGATTTTCCATCATCCAGGAATGCTTCAGCAACCACTTTGTTCTCAGCCGCTGGCCGCGCCGTGTGATCTATCGGCCCTTCCTTCTCCAGTCAACATGGGACGGTTGGAGATAAAATATTGTCGTTTCAGACCAAGGCTTGCTGACCTTCCAGGGCACGGGTGCCAGGTCAGTTTTTCGACACGGGTTAGGAGCCCAGGCTGGAGTGCTGGCCGAGACACGCTGCAGAGGTGCCCGGGGCAGGAGGTCCCTGGGGCTCGAGGAGGGCTTCAGCCCATCAGCGTTGGGAGGAACGAGGTTGCAGGAAATACTGGAGATCCTCGAGCAAAGGAAAACAAACATACATGAGCTCCCGCAGGAGTCGGGGAAGGAACACGAGAGCATAAGGAAGGAATTACCAGTTTTGTTTCACTGTCTCAGAGGGGATTTGGGAAAACGTGGAGAGTTGGAAAAGAAGTGAATTGGGGTTTGTCCAGCTGGTGCTTGGTGGCCGAGGAGGGGGAGGACAGCTGGGCGGCGCAGGCTGGGAGACGGGGACCTCTCCAGGCTGGCGGGACGGTTTGGAAAGGTGGTGTCAGGGCTACGGGGGGGCAGCGTGGTGGCACCCTGCCTTGGTGACATCACCCCTGCCACCAGAAGGTCACCGTCAGAGCCTGGTCACCTCGGATTAGTCCTGCCCCCGGCCAATTTTGAGCTTGTTTGCTTTTATTTCCCACCCTGCGCTCACTGCACCCTGCCCATGGTGAGCACAGCAGAGCTGCAGCGCACGAGCGTCTTTCTGCCAGTTTCCTGGTGCACCGCTGTGCCCCGGGGCCTCCGTAAACATCGTTGCTGGGTCTAGGAAATGATTAAAAATAATGAAAAAAGAGACCCCCCGAGTGCAGGCAACTAAAAAGGGGGACACACAAATAGCGAACAGCCTGTCAAAGTTTAGCCTAATTTTCATTTCACTGTAAATGGAAACTCATTGCACCGGTACTGCCCCAAGCTCCATGGTATTTCTCCCCAAAAGGTTTGATGATGCTTCGATGGATCAGGCTGAGAAATACCTCCCTGCGAGGCACCGGGCAGCCCTTAGCTCTGACCTGCCAGCAGAGCTCTGGTGCTCCTCTGGTACCATAAAGAAACTAATCTTTTCTCATTCTAATTCGAGTACATGCTCATTACCAAATGTTAGTGTCTTACCTGTCATCGTAACAAATTGCAGAGCTCTGGCAGCCCCGGAGACAAACAGCAGCAACACTCAGTGCTTGCAACTTATCAAACTCCAAAGATAAATATTTATATTGCATGCTACAAGACTCCAAGCTTCGGGCCATAAACCCTGCTCAACAACCGCATCGAGGAAGCAGGCACCAAACCATCGGGTGAAATCTCTCAGATCCCACTCCTTCCACACCTCTTCCAGCCCTTGCTCAGCTTCAAGCCCATTTTCCCAAAGCGAGAGAAGTTCAGTGCAGGCAGAATAACATTTCTGAGCTGTCCTCATCCCTGCCTTCAGAGCTGCTGACCAGCAGCAGCCCCAGTGAAATCAAGAGAGTTGGGAATGTTTAGGATGGTGGAAAAATCAGGCTGTAAATTCAGAGTATGCAGCCATTCAACCGCACCCCACCAGAGACCTGTTTCTGATATGACTTAGACCTCCTGATGACAGCTGAGAACGGGCTTGACTCAGCAGCGCCAGCACTAGCTTTAGTCGATAGACTTTAATATGAATTTATTTCCCAGGTCATTCCTCTTGCTCCCTGTTCCCCCAGCGCTTCTGATGACACAAAATGGTGCCCGTGTTTCCGACCGCTCTTCAGTTTTCTTGGCAGTTCGCTCAGCTCTTCGAGCAGACCCCTGGCAGGTCCCAGCCATCACAGCCGCCCGAGCGGCGCTGCCGCCCTCGCCGGCCCCGGCTGCCCTCCTCTCCGCAAAGCCAAAGGCGACGGCCAAACTCCCCCCGCAGCCGCTACGGAAAGTCGACGCGAGGATATTTCAGCAAGCAGACTCTACTGCTGACTTTCCAATGTGCCGTGCTCCCCAAGGAACTTTCAGAAGTGCTGTGGGCTCCCTCTGCTACTGAATGGAAGACGTGTATTACAGTAAAAAGCACTACAGTTAATTTTTTTTCCTGATCCCCCCCCCCCCAACTCTCTCTTTTTGGCAACAGCTTTTTGCAAAAGATACATTTTTCTAGGTTGGAAATTGCAAATTTTATTCCTCCTCACTCTTGAATGATCTCCGAGTTAATTTCTTCACCTGCAGACTTCTCGTTAATTTTTCCCTCCCCTTTTCCTTTTTTGTTTTCAGTCTTCTGTACAGTACTTCCTCCACTTTGCAATAACTCGAGAGTGACAATCAAACAGACTGGAAATTTTCCAGTTTTGGAGAAATTTTGAAAAGTTACAGAACAGAGAAGACAATTTAAAAAAGAAAGAAAAATACATTTTAAAAATTACATTCTGTTATGGAGGGGAGAAAAAACAGGAAAAAGAGGGAAAACCAAAACAGTTAAATATTTAAAATTACTTTTCAGCAGTATTAAATCTTTAAAATTGCTCAATTTCAAACCTGAAAGAAGCAGCAGATTTGATTTTTTTACACAGACACTTCTAAACAGTAAAAGCATAAAGTACACTGAGATTAAATAAGAAGGAAAATTATCTTTTTACAGACAGAAAGTGATTGAGGAAAGCAGAAAGTCCTTACGCGCTGGAGTGCTCTCGGCAGTGTCTACAGCCACCGAGATCTTGTGCATCTCAGAAGCAAAGGCTGAGCGGTTGGGCTCCAGGTTTGTTTCCAACCATGTCTCCTGCCTTGCGGACCATTAGGCTGAAGGAAAAACCTGCATTTCAGACGTGGACGTGGAAGCTGCTTCTGCACCAGCAAATGTCCCAGTGCCAGGGAGCGCTCTCGCATGGTGGCACTCCATCACCTGGTAGCGTCACCGAGGCGTTAGACCTCTTGTGCTGCACAACGCGCTCCCTGGCCCATGCCAACACATGATCGTCCCCACAGTTTCCCATGGCGGGGCTTTTGGAGGTAAAAGACGTCCACGGTATGGCAGTGGGATGCTCTGCACCGGAGTGGTCCTAGACACGTTTGGTTTGCTGGCACAGCCACGGAGGTGCCGGCAGCTCTACAGGTAGGTGGTGGCTTCCCTGCTCTCCCGCTCTCTAGCCTGTGCGACGGCAACGTTGATGCACTGAAGCCACTCCTCAGCGTTCTTCTCGTCTTTGGCTTTGAAAACATAGGTCTTGCTGTCGGTGAAGATCTCAAAGGCCCGGGGCAGGCTGCGGTCCCTGCGCTTCTTTGCCACCACTTTAACGCTCTGCACCTTGCTGAGCTCAATGGGGCAGTCGTCGGGGTCGTCTTTCTGAAACACAGGGAAGACAAACAGAACCAAGTTCACCCGGTAGAGCTTCCACCGTCTTAATAAACAATGGATGTCTCTAGAGCTGGGCTTGTAAACATTGCTCATGTGGGCAAACATACTGATGGAGACTTCCCCAAAAAGCCTTAGGGGAGTTAGAAACCCCCCTCCCACACAGTGCCATGCTCACCTACTGAACACCGTCAGGTTTCATGGGGTGTCATGGTCTACTGCACCCAATGGCCAAGAGTGCGCAGCAATGCCCACAAGCTCTCCCACCCCCCGCCAGCATCTGCACTTTTTAGTTCCAGCTTCAGCTTTTAACATTGGCTTGGATTTTCCTTTCTCTGGCTTTTAATAACGGTGATCTTTGTTAACGGAGCCACGCACAACTCGTGCCAACGGCAAGTGCTTCCTGGGTACAAAAAGCTTCCTGGGGACTGAAAAAAGCTTTCTTCTTGTAAGCAGTGATAAGTTGTTCCCCTTCTCAGAGTCTCCATCTGAAAATGGAAGCAGCAACTCCTTTAGTTTATTTTGAAAACGGACCAGATACCTTGAATCTGACCCAGCAATGTGAGGGAAATCATGGCATTTCTTAGCGGGGAATGGAGAATACAGGACAGCTCAGTTGCAATTTTGTTTGAAAACGTATAAAGTAGGCATGTCTAGGAAATCTTGGTGTCATGGTAAGAAATATGACGCAGGGAGCATAAGAGAGAGTTGTACAAAGTCATGGAGATTTCCTGCGGGAGAAGAGATTCGTGACCTCGTGAAAAATGCACGAATTGGGTCTCCAGGTGAGAAGTTTAAGCCCAAGGCCCTGATTCCTCAGGAATATTCATGTTGCTCCTGTTGAGCTGCTTATACTTTTTACCAAGAGGAGTAAAAGGCAGATTTTCCAAGCGCTTTCTGCTCCTATCATACAGATAAGGTCTGGACTGATCTGAGTGAGAATTAGTGGTTAATTATCTTGCAGGAGCTGAGCATGACTCAGGAGAGGCTGTGGCGTGGGAACTGCTGTCTCCAGAGCTGCTCTGCTTCATCTGCTCTCCCAGCAGGCCAGGTCTGAAATGCAGGACCAGGACTGGGTAGGGAGACTTCTCCTGCAATAATGTCTCAGTCCTTCTGGGAAAGAACCAGGAACATTTTACTGTTCTAAGGAAAAGCTCATCTGAAAAGACCATCCAAAAGAGGTCCCAAGCCCAATGGCTGTGATTCCTCTCTGGGATTCGATAGTCACCTACCCTTACCACTGATCTGCCATTTTTCCACATCCGTAGTGAATACCCAAGGTGAATTTCCCAACTTTTGGAGCTCTTCCACATTGCATACATACATATTATTTGCAATCAAGGTCTCCTACACTCCTGCGATGCCGTAATCCCTGGGCAATCCCCTCCTTTCTGACTCAAACCAGTATTGAAGTCCATCCCTTGACTGGAGCAGCTCTCCAGCAAGAAAGGCTGGCACGAACCCCTCGGCAGAGCCAGCGGCTGGGTGAGCAGGCAGACTCCTCCGGGACACAGGAGGTCCCTGGGCTGTGAAGAGCAGTGACAGCACAGACACATCATCTTCCCAGCACATCTCCATCCCCTGGTGATGCTGCTCCTCATTCTGGGATGGGACATTTATTTGTCTGTCTCATTCATTTTTTCATCAGGGACCCTATTCCAGACCTGAGAAGTTTTTTCTTTAGATGGATAATTTCCCACTAAAATGTTCGGTTCTGACCAAACGACTTTCCATGAACAATGAAGTTCATCTACAACTCCACATGGAACAAATGTTTCCAGAGCCATCATTGATTCCCTGTGCGTGACCACAGGACCACAGCAGTGGCCCACCCTCACCTGCTTCCACAACCACTGATGAAGGCTTTATCAACAGTGTTAAGCTGGCTCTGCACTGAAATCTCACCTGGGATAAACTTTAGGAAAAATTTATCACAGAAAATGCAAAGCAACAATACACTTGAGAACAAAAACTTTGCACCCCATGAGCCAGACCCTTAGACTTAGAAGCCTATCTAGCAAAAATGATACATTCCCTTCATTACCACACAGTGTTTGACCTCAAGTTGCTAAAGAAAGTTGATTGTACCCTAGGCACATTTCTGTGAAGGAGTTTACCACAGTTTTCCAGGAGTTTAGGATGTGGCTCTCTTTCAGACCTCTTACATTTTGGCTTTCTCCTGCCTCCTCTTTACCCACTGACCATACAGTTGCTTACACAGAGCAAATATTGTCCACATGGTTACGCTGACAAAGGGAAGGTTCATGGTGGGGCTCCAGGAGTAAGCAGGCACAGCCAGCTGGCCATCTCACAATACCTCCTCTGTCTTAGGTTTTTATTTTTAAGTGAGCAGCATGTAAAGTCCAAACACCCACGCAGCACCCAGCCCTGCTCCACAATGCCAGAGATGACGGGGCAGAGATGTCACGCTCAGCCAGGCAAGCACCGTCTGGCCTTGAAGACTGAAACAAGGACCAGATGCAGCTGGGCAGGAGCCTCTACCACCGCTTAAGCCGCCCACAGCCTGTAGCCATGCATCTTGCAATGCTTTCGGCACCGGTACCTGGCCAGCGAGGTGCGGGGATGGTTTTCCCGCTGCGTGCCGGAGGCACAGAGGAGCAGACCTCCTGTGGGATCTGAAGTCACACTTTTATTGTCCAAACCACTTCTGTGAGGCTTCGTAACCCCAGCCCTGCTTAAAGGGCTTAACATTTTCTCTTTGGTGTCTGCAATAGTCAGCCCAGGGCACGTGTGCAACCTGAACTGGTGGGCTCAGGGTTGCTCCTGGCTGCAACCCAAGCAACGGTTAACAGCAGGACTTGACTCTTGAATTTAGGCCAAAAGCGTAGAAGTAACAGGATATAACGCACCAGCTTGAAAGACTGATTACCCAGGCACCGTAAGCCTGCTGCTGTCCCCAGGGGGCTGGAGGCCAGCCTGCTACGCTAACAAACCCATCCAGGTATTTGTGTTCAACTTTAAAAAAAAAAAAGCGAAGCAGCCTTGAGTTTGCCAGTTACAAAAGGAAAGCTAATCTGCATGAATTACCCTGTTGAGCAAAATATGCTGCTCAACAATCTAATCTGCCAGCTTCACCCACCTGCCACACGTTGCACATTCCCCACATGAACACGGGGAGCACTGAGAATGCAAATCCAAGGAGGCAATTTCTGTGTGCTAATTGCATCCCAGGAGTAATCAAGGTATTCTGATGTGCCTTATTGCCTGGCTTGTTTGGAGAGCTAATTAAAGCCATTCCATTAAACACATTTCTATGAGCCAGTCGACTTGCTAAAAAAATGAGAATTATTCTGGCACTCTTTCAAAAGGGAACATGGACCAGTACCGA
This sequence comes from Scopus umbretta, assembly GCA_013400535.1. Taxonomy (NCBI): domain Eukaryota; kingdom Metazoa; phylum Chordata; class Aves; order Pelecaniformes; family Scopidae; genus Scopus; species Scopus umbretta. The sequence continues at coordinate 38,715 of VZTL01018616.1, read as the reverse complement.
GCTGCAGCTATGGTACACGTATGGATTAAACTCTCTTCAGAATCTCAACCAAAACACCAGAAAAAGTCGCTAGAGAGTAAGGAAAAGGCTGTTTCATGGACTGATTGCGTTCAGGAGGATTGTATTGTCCCACGAAAGGCACGTGTTCCTCCTAGGCAGGGCACCCTGTTGTATTTCTTATAGGAAGGGGCTCAGGAAGCCATTTAAGCAGCTTAAAGAGCTTTACTAGGTTTCTGTAATAATAAAGATTATTTACCAGAAATGTTAAGGTTCAGCTGTAGTTAGAAGATGCTATTTTTTGGATTATCTAAGATAGAGCTCTTGTACCAAAAATGAGTAGACTCTTTGGCACAGTGTTTGATGACTCTCATTGTGAAAAGCTGAAGAAAATGAGTTTCTAAGAACTGAGAAGTAACAACGAATGAGGACTGGATTGAATTACCTGCTCTTCCATGCCCTGGGACACACTTGTCTCTGAGCCCTATCGGTATAAATTTCAAACAGTTTCACGGAAATTTCAGCAGAATTGCTCTGAATTTAGATGAGGGTAAAATTGAAAGCAAAAAAACCCTCCATTCCTTTGGAAGAAAAGCGTTTTGGCAGCACCTTGCTTTAAAGACACCTCTATTTCCTGCACAAATAACACTAACTGTAATGCCATCATCTCAAGNGGGGAGGAGGGAAAGAGAGAAAACAAACTGACGTTCTTCTGACTTACGGATTTTCCTTTCCGAAAAAGCAGCTGGTTGCCAGCCAGAGTGAAGTAGCGAGTTTTCCACCTTTTGATAAACTTCCACCGGACTTGCTTCTCTTTAAGCTTGCCTTCAATCAGAGGTTGGCCGTCCTGATTTACAACTGGGGAGGTGAACACACAACGAGGGGGTTATTTCTGTCCTCCCTTTGCCCCAGCTGAAAGCCAGGCTTTTGCTGCGATGCAGAAAAGTTTTTTTTTTTCAGTTTAGCTTTGTCAACTCCAAGACCACATTCCTCCTGACCTCAAGCATTCAGCTGTCACTTCAGAAAGACCTTTCAGCCCTTGGTCATGTTTTGCTTGGGAGACCTAGCAGATGGAGCTGACAGCTCAGACTCCTCTGTCCATCACTTTTTCTATTCCCTTAGCCATCACGTAGCTATCCCCACCATTACGCCTCCCAGTTGTTCCTCGGCCCTGCAATAACAACTTACAATTTCATGGAATTGAAAATAGGCCTTTATGTTGTCTCTGAGACTTTAATTCATGCTACAGAGTTCAATACAGCTGTGTTCCTGCTGTGCAGTATTTTGGACAGGAATATTTTGAGGATATCGCTCTCCAGTAACTGCAATAGCTTGTTTCATTGCAGCAGCAGCCCTATGGAGAAGGAATTAGGAGCCAGAAGCGGGATGTCCATGTGGGGCTGACAGACTCGGCACCACCCCACGGGAATGAGCGCCAACCTCTCATAGCTAATTCCAGCCCAGAAATGTGGCTTTTTGCTGAGAAAGGAGTTGGTGAGTCCCAAGGCTTTGTCTTGTGGGGGCTTTGTCTCCCAGGCATGACCCTTCCCTTCCTCACCATCCCAAGACACAACTCCTTCTTCCCTTGGGAAAGGGATGTGTTTATTATCGGCTCTCCCTTATCCAGCGTTTGACCACTAACCTAGCCCTGCATGTTGTAGAGGTCATTCCCTGTTACATCTTTATCAACTTTTCTACTTCTTTCTTCAGGAAGATTTCAAAAGCCATTTAACTTTAGCAATCCATTTTGTAAAAAATAATCCTTACAACAAACCCAGAGTTACATCCTGCACATCTCACAGCACTGACGGGTTGGGAACGTGACGTTGTTTATCACTTTTGCATTTCTAAAATAACACAATTTATTTTGACATCTGGACTGCCAAAGGCCAGAGCAACTCACGGCTCAGCCCCCAGGGACCCGGTGTCTGTCCTGCTCCCTCAGGAACAGTCAGGGTCTTTTCATCGCGTTACCCATTGAGAACATGGATGGTTTTACCACCCTGTGGCAAAATTAACTTAGAAACCATCAGTGTGACATTGGCCAAAGACACTGCCTCACCTGTACCCTGGGTGGTAGGAACTAAAACAGTGTTTCTGCCATGTGTGCGCATAAACACCGTCCTTACTGAGCCTACTTAAATACAAGATGGGTAACTCTGCCCAAGCAAAGAGAAGGAGGGAGGAGAAGGAGAGACACAAAAGCTTCTGTCCCCGCCGATGACCTGTGCTACAGTCTGTTACCCAAGAATAATCTAAAATGTAATTAAAACTACATAGTGTACAGTATAGAGTTCAGTAACCCTAATGACCGTAATCGGCATGGAAGCAGAAATGCAGGCACGCTCAGCTACCTTGCCTTCAGCTCAGCTACCTTCCAGTCCGTTTGTCTTCTATAGTGGTCTGAAAAGTGGCTTCAATTTATCTTAGGAAAATAACTCACGTTTGTCACTATAGATTTTCCTTCAATCAATTCTCTTAAAAATAAAACCCCAATAAACTGTCTAGGAAAGGGAAAGAAACCCTTTTTTTCTCTTATTGCAAAATTATTGCTATATTCAAAATTACTTTCAGAATTCAGAGCACTGCATGAATATTGGGAAGCCTTGCACTTTCATTTACAGCGTGTTTATAAGGTTGTGGCCACCTCTACCGCCAGCCCTGTGACCATGGCGCTCACCTGCGATCGACATTCACTGGCACGTACCTCGGCTGGAAGTACACGAGGCTTTGGGAGCCGTAAGAGCGTTCCCAAACTTTGCACGCAAAGAAGGAATTTTCCAGCACCAGAAAAGCCCAGCAACCAAAGGGATCACCATGGGCTTTAACCACAACCGCAAAGCAACCTCGAGCCACTGCCCTTCACATATGGAGCGAACAATTTAAAAATTCTCTAACACCACAGCTGGGTTTCTTTTTCCTTTCTCTTCTATTTTTACGCTGATAGACAGGACATGATGGATCAGATAGACTGAAGAGCAGTCCAAGGCGTAAGCAGTCTGAGAACGGATCTTTTTTGATGTGATGTTTGATTTGGAGCCCTTCCCAGCATCTGTCAGATGGTCAGTTATCCTCTGGCTGGCCGTACTCGCATACCTTAGCATGAAAGTTTATCTGGTAATGCTTGTGCTTGAAAGTGTTTGCTATCATCTGTGCACGAGCCCTTCAGAGCCCAAAGCGCAGTGGGCTGGTGTGATGCTGGGGAGGCGAGGTGAGCGGGGTGGCCAAGCGCAGCCACCAAAGGTAGCACCTGGAGTTTCAAAGGCTTTATAGCTTTTTGGACACATACCTCTCTTCACTACCTCCTGTCTGGTAGAGGGAAAACACATAAAGCAAATACAATACATCAGAGTTAGGTAAAGAATGTATTTTTTCCCCAGCACTGTTTATATTGGCAGAGAGGCAGGCTTTGGGGGTCTTCAGTGTGTACTATTTCAATTTCCTCAAGAAAGACTATAAACATTTCTGCCTGTACACAGGCAGTTCTTGGAAGGAGATGGACTGAATGAAAGGGGGGGCGGGTGGCTAAGTTTCGGCCTTGATGGGGAACTGCAGCTGCGATTTCCACGACAAAAACAGGTCGTGCTCTGCTCCTCGCAGCCCGCTGCATCCCTGGCTTGATGCAGCAGCTCTTTGCTGTGTATTTTCATGCCAGCACCGACGCGTTACACCACCTAACCTGGCACAGGGCAAAGTAAAACAGAGGCTTGCTTTCTCCCTGCGTAATTTTTGTCACTGCAAAATAGCACAAATTCACAGGGAAGCTGCTTTGGGGCTGCACCCATTTCACAACATGCTCTTCAGCATGAGGAAGCCACATATTACAGCGTGCCCCTTCATAAGAACTTTGCAGTTGTGTTAAATGTTGTTCTCAGAACTACTACAGATACACGTTTTCACTTGTTTTAGAGATTTCCTCAACTAACTATTTTTTCTCCCCAGCCTTTCCGAGAAGTGTGGCCAGGGTGGGGGCTGTTTTCAAATAAATATTCAGTTTATGTGAAAATCCTGGGAAGGAGACCAAGAAAATGCAAAGCTGAGGGGATTTAAAGTCCTCCTTGGCCACGAGGGTGCATCTGCGATGGCTCTTTGCGGAGGGCGGCCGCTGGCAGCCTCTGTCCTGCCTCCGCGCCCTGGTCTGCTCCCGGGGATGTGCACAGGAACGACACGCGAAACGGTGGATCCGGGGCTGGATACTGCATCTGGGCTGGGGCTTTTTAAACCCTCTGCCGAGCAGGCTGCGCAGAGAGCGGGTGGAAAAGGCCACGGGGAATCTCCCTGCTCGATGGCAGGGAAAACCAAACCGCCCAGGCTCCATACATCCCTCTGCCTCCCTGACGTGGGTTTCTGCAGCGCTGGTCCAGGGCAGGTGCCTTTGTGAAGGAGCCTCGTGCCACGTGGTCGACATTGAATTTACACTCATATAAAATACACAGGATTAACTGCCTGTGAATTGATGGCAAAAAAATCCGGCATAGGCACACTCCCCATTTTCTAGACAAAAGAATCAATACCCTGTGGCAAAGCTCCCTAATAACAACTAACCCTGTTCAAACAGAGCAGAAAGCAGCTGAAATCCAGCTCACACAGGTAACAAGATGCACACAAGATACCATTAAAAGCCACCGAGCAAAAAAGTACTGGGGAAAATAATAATCCATTTGGAGCAAGGAAAAAGCTGGTTCTTTTTTCAGATAAATTTGTTTCTGCAGAAAAACTGGGCCCATCAGACTTGAGATGAGCCTCGGCTTTTTCCCCCAAGCAGGACCATGCAGTCATTTCTGCCTGTGGCCGCGCTGATGTCCTGTTAGAGGAGACATCGTCTGCCAACAGCAGCTTCACGTACTGGGAACAGAAGGGCTGCTTTTCTTCCTAAACAGCTTTCTAAGGTTGTATCGGGTATTATCTGGCATTTCTGCAGCTGAGATTTGCTGGGATACCTATAATGGTCATCCTTAAGAATCATTCCTCTTTGGGAGCTGAGCAAAAGGCCAGTCCCATAGGGCCGGCAGCTGTCTAGCAGGTCTGAGTACAAGTCCTCGTGCTCTCATACCAGCCACTTCCATCTTTTGGTGACTTTGTTCCCCATTTATAAAATCAGCATTATAATTTGTCAGATTTGTGAGAACGGATAAAAAGTTTTAAATTTTTATAATTATTTTTAAACAGCATCTAAGCTGATATTTTGCTTATTGTGCAAATGCCTCATCAAATTTCTAACTTGATGACATACAGGGTAATATCCCCGTCATTCCCATAATTTGCCATTCGCACGGGCACTCTCGTGGTAGAGGATGTTTTCTCCTCATGCGAATATGCAGTTTGGTGTCAGGAAATTATCATCTCAGTAGTACGTGGGTGATAATAACAGGGCATGGCTCCATATTGTCTCCCAAGATGAAGTGTCAGAACCGCTATGACAAAGTCTACCCCGTGAGAGACAGAGAACAAAAAGCTGTGAATCTAAGAAACCCAAACCAGCAGCACCAAGTAGCAAGCTTTCCTGGAGTGTGCATAAAAGAAAGTGGAGAGAACTTCACTTTAATAAAAAATGACAAAAAGATAGGACATGAAAATAATTTTTACTCCTACGTGATAACAATAAAGAATTTGTAATGCGCGCGGTGACTTTCAGAGCATGATGACAGCTGTATAAACATCTCGATACAGCAAAAGGAGGACTCGATATGAAAAGACAATTGCTCAGTGGTTGGGTCTTGTGCATCTACCTGGCTCCTGGTCCCACAGGAATGGCTTCGATACAGATTCCAGTGCAGTAGGAACCTGCTTTAACCCAAACTAAAAAGGTATAAAGCACAAAAAGTTCAGGGGCCAAAAGATGCCGAGATGGTTGGTGGTCAGGAATGCAATATAAGAAAGGAAGTGAATGTACAATTTTGGCCTAAAGTGGATTTTTATGGACAAAATGTTTCAAAACCAGGATTTACTAGAGAAATGCTGATCTCGCTTTAAGCACCCGGCGGCTGGAAGCAATGCTAACAGAGCACTTCTCATGTACATCCACAAAGAGGCCCACGGGGAATTCTGATGTCAGCTTCCAAAGTCATCGTAATGAATCTGATGCCAGGATGTCTGAGGGTATGATTAGAAGAAAAAGATTCATGAAAGATAAGAATGAAGCTCTTTTCCAATATTTTTGAGAGTCCTTTTGCTTATTTTCATTGCGGTTAACTTCACAGAATCACAGAATAATTCAGCTGGAAGGGAGCTCAAGGCGTCTCTCGTCCAACCTCCTGCTCAAAGCAAGGTCACCTGTGGGGTCAGACTAGGTTGCTCACATGCATTTATCCAAACGGGACTTGAAAATCTCAACAATATCTCTAGAAAAGCTGTTCCAATGCTTGCTCATCCTCCTGGTGGGAAAGCTTTCCTTTGGAGCCAGTCTGAACCTCTCTTGTTCCGACTTATGCCTGTTGTCTCTTGCCCTCCCGCCACACAGTACTGAGAAGAGCCTGGCTCTGTCTTCTTGGTGACCTCCTGGTAGTTATGGACAGACTGTTATGGAGTCCCCCTTGAGTTCTGTCTGCACCAGCTCTTGTCCCTTAGCCCGTCCTCACAGGACAAGAGCTTCAGCCCCCAAACATCTTGGTGGAGCCTGTCCCAATCCTTATTGGGACCCAGTCACCACTGTAGCCATTGAATGCCTGCTGCGTGCAAAGTCAGAGTACGTGCATGGAACTCTGTTGGCAAGGGGCATCATGAGTAAATCCGTACTGCCTCAGAAATACAGAGCTTTACTTTTCTGTCTGAACTCTTCCCTAAACCAAATTCAGTAGCTGGTGACCCCACTGCTTTCCACAGCAGAGCGGGGTTATATGGAAGAGGCATCGGCACTTCCAATACAGTTAGAAGATTTTTCTAAAAATGCAATCAACTGCCAACTGGGGTGTGCACATTCCTTATACACATATTAATTATTGGAAAATTATGTCTAGTTTTGATTTTTTCACCTTGCGTGAATAAGGACAAATCAAAAGGCTTCAGAAAAGTGACACAAGAATGATTTAAAACTGATCTTTCATATGATTGTTCATACCACGGGAAACTAATGAAGTGTATTCTCCTTGACTTGCCCAAGCAAAGATCAAGATGTGACATGATGAAGTCTACAAATAGGGATGTTCTGCATAGCAGGGAAGGGCATAATGCGATGCAGTGTTTAGAGAGAGACTAGAAATAAACCCACATTTTAACAGTATGGTTAAATTACCCGAGCAACAATTTAGGCATGTCATGGGTTCTCTTTCACTTGACTTTTAAAAATCAGGTTTAGACATCTTTAGAAAAATATGCACCAGTAATACAGATGAAAGAGAAAACATTTCTTTGATATAAGCATTATTGGACTCGATTCTTTGACTATTGTTTTATAGAAGGTCAAAATAGGTGATCGCATCATCTCTGGATTGGAAATCACTGCGTGGTGGTATGCTGACATGTTTGATGAGATCCTTAGCTTGAAAAGAAGAGTTAAAGGATTCAAAAGGTTATATTTACTATATACCTGTCATTATTTTTTTTTTCTGCACAATAAAGCTAAAAATATTACCCAAACTCAAAATGAAGAATTATTTTCTAGAATACCTATTGCTTCTTAAACCATCTCAATATAGACACACTAACTCCAAAATCAATTTAACCCTGAATAGTACCCGTTGACATAAGTGCCCGTTGGAATTATTTTCTATTAATTGTGTCTTGCTTTCTTTGCAGAACTACAATGCATTGAGCTTTAAGTAGTTTGGGCACTGAGTAAAAAGTAAAAAACCCTCTGAACTCTTCTGAGATGAACTCAAGACAGATAAAAGCCAAAGCATTAAATCTTGCATTTGATGAAACATAAAATCATCCACAAAAATTCAGTCCAATCATGAATGATCTCAATGATAATGAACTGCTCTTAACTTGAAAGAACGGAATGTGTGGGTGGCAAGCAGATGAAGATAAATGCAATTAACCTAAGGGAATAGGGATTCTCTCATTAATCATCACGTTTGGTTTTGGTGAAAACCTGGAAAGGACACATTACCGAATGCCACTTTTTATAATTTTCAAGCAAGCATTATAGCTGGGATATTTCAGTTCACTAGATAATCACCACTGCTAGTAAAAGATAAATGTATTCAGAAGTTCATGTGGTGTAGGCTATTCTGAGTGAAATGCTTTTTTAAAGAGGAATTCATAAAAAGACCCCTCAGTTTTACCCAAATCATCGCCCATGGGCACAATGTCTCTTCTGCAGCCCACAGGAATTACTGCAATTTCTTTGTAAGCTTCCAGAGCAGGGAATGTACTGCAATTCCCTCTCCAGATACCAAGTGGTTTTACTGAATTTTTTGTGCAAGAGCTTATGCAGCCAACTGTCGATGCAGGAGGTTATGTTGAAATGAGGCTCTTAAAGGCCAGCTTTTCCTAACAAGAGGCACACACTGCATTTACCAAAATTTCAAATGCCTTGTATCTGTGCTTGAATGGTCGTCAATTAAAAAACTAAATAAATAAATAAATTGTGTAGCCTGGTTTTCCCAGCTCTGAGACCAGCTACACAGTCAGGGCACATACGTGTATTTGAGCAGATGAGTAGGATTTGTGGGAATGCTCTTCCTGGGTGGCAGGAAAAAACAATTCGGGATGATTTAACAGCACTTCTGGAGAAGTGTGGTTGTATAAGAAATGCTTTGCAATCAGAAGAATGCATGAGAAATATTCAAACTTTCTCTGGGTTAATTGCCACTTTGAGTACATCCACCACATTGCTTAAGCATAACCGCCTCTTCCCTCACAAACTCAGCTTCCAAGTGTAGTCTGGCTCCAAAAATCCTCCCAGCTACATCCGAAAAAAGCATCATTTAACTGGCATCCTAAGGCAAGATCGAGACTTTAGGGCATAATGTCTTCCTAAGTCTGGAGGATAAATGGCATCTTGCAACATGGCATCCAAAAAATGCAACAAAACCCAACATTAACAAAAAACAAAAGGCAATAATAGAAAAAGAATTTGCCTCTGAATTCCTTCTTAAGGAAGAATTTGGTTGCTAAACAGCATTGCTGAGAGGGAAAAATTACTTTCTTGTCTTTCAAAAGTATTTGAGATTTCAAGGGGTCTGCCCCACTGTGGAATGAAAATAAAAGATGTTTTACAGCCTTTACATTTCTTACCAGTTGAAGGAGACCTCTGAATCCTCTAAATCCAAAAAGACCCTGGATTGTCTCCCACTCTGGTATGACTTTTCCCAGCTGCCGCAGCTCTACACCACCAATACTAAGGTGATGTGAACTCGCCATTCACCTGCAGATTTTTATTCCGTTGAGCACTATCTTCCATGTTCCTTTCCTACTCCTCAGATTTTCTGACCCATACAATACTTTTTTTTTTGACCTTCTAAAAGGCTTTTAGAGCCACGAAGAAAATCACGATATTCACAATGTGCCTTTCTTACAAAATTTTCTTTAAACCGAGACAAAGAGAGTAATTGCTCATAAAAAAAGACTGTTACAGTCCAAAAATATTCTGTGCCTAGTTCCTCCTGTTCCTGACCATCCTCAGAGGCATCCCTGAACTCCCAGCCCTGGCTCTAAAACAAAGGGTGAATGGTGATTTCGTAGATGCTGACATTTATTAAAGTCTTCCCCCTCCTCTCCTGGGCTAACGGCAGCAGACAGCCCGGTGGCTGGGCCGGGAGGAGGACAGGCTGGAAGCCCTTCTGAACAGGCAGACCTGTGGGCAGCGATAACCCTGCAAACTCCAGGCACCACCCTTGGTGCCTGCAGTGCTTGAGGAAGGAAAACCTTCCTCCAAATGTCCAGGCATCCTCCATGCTCTTGAGTACTTGTGGGACATGAATAAAAAGAAAGCAAAGTCTCAAGTTCTTGCATCTGCTGAGAAGGTAGCATTTCACTTAACACCTTAGTGCTGTACTTGGGGTTTTTTTTCCAGTGGCATCGCAGAAATACAAGTTAGAAAAAAGGCAAATCTAAAAAAACGAGTTGTTTTTCCACTCCTAGAAGAGGCAGTATAATTTACAACGGCCTATATAAGTACCAGCATATAGGAATGAAAGTTTAATTTGTACCTGCTGGGCGAGCTTGATGAGGGCAGACCCCTCTCACCCAGCTGGCCAAGTGCTCCCGCACTTGCACATCTCCACGCAGAGCAGATTTTGGCACTTCTTGGGAAGGACAGAACTGCTGGACCGCCGGGTGGACACCGCTCAGGCTGGAGGGCAGAGCTTTGAGCATATTAATGCCTTCCGTTGACCCGTGTGTAAACGGAGAACCGTATTTACACACTCAGGGAAGTGGGATCAGCACAGGCATTTCATTGCAGCCTTTCCACAGCAGTTAGGGGAAATGGTGAGCCCTTGGGAGCAACGTGACCTTCTCCCTCATCTCTGTGGGATATTGCGACACCAAATTAGCAACCTACAACACTGCAGCGTGATTTTTCACCAGCCTGAAACAATGATGAGTAAGCGAGAGGCGGCGTACCAAACCACCCCGCCGCAGGCGCTCCACGGCAGGCGTGGTGCTCCCACTTCCCACAGACCATTAGTGTCAGGCAGACACATACAGTTTACCCTACTCGAGACGTCAGTTCAAGTGCTCTGCAAAGAGACTGAAGAGCCTCTTGTCAGTGGTACCGAGATGGTCCCCACTTTCGTAAGCTCTTGTACTAACCGAAGAGCACTGAAGAGCTCACTGGGAACTGCTGCCTGCTGCTGCAGTCTCATTGCTGTTTGCCTTGAGTTCAGACCCATTTGAAAATACCAGCTCTGTACTGGTCATACTGGTGGGGTCTGGATCCCAGTCCTACCACCGTGCTCCTGGCAGCAGAGCGGTGCTGCGCCACACGGACCTCCCTGCACCGCATCCTGCTCCCAACCCTTCTTAGACCTCTCCCTGGAGGACACGGCGCTTTGGCAGGAGAGCAACATGGAAGCAAGGTATCAGCTGTCCTTTGATGTCTCCAGACTAGTGTCATCGGCAAAACCCATGGCATCAGCAAAGACATGGTGCCTCATGTCACCCCCAAGGTTTGCCTTTGCCACCTTCATCTGGTCTGTTGGCTCTAATACAGCTGTCCTACCAGCATAGTTGATAGCTTGCTACAAAAACTCCCCTTTTTGGACTAGTTAAATGTCTTTGAAAATTCAAAACAAAGCTATGTTGTTATGCTTTGAAATTTTAAGCAAGACAGGCTCCTTTTCCTTGTAGCTTGACATACGTCTGTCACTGAAGTGATGGACAAACCACAGCAAGACCATGGTACTGAGATGAAATTTCAGCTCAAAGCACGGTTTCTTTTACGGTTGTTGAGTCCCACAAGAGTTGTGGAAGAAGGAAGATGGTCAAACACCCATGAAATGAACACGGGCAGCCCAGCCTGCAGCAGAGGCTGTGCCAGTCTCGCAATACTTACTAAATTCAGGGTTGATGAAATATAAAGAGATGCTAACTGTTAAAATAAATAGCTGAAACAGCCAATTATGGAAAGGCTTGGCCAAAATTTTCAAAGTTCTTGGCCAGAGTTGTGCAGGCTTTTACAGAGTGGCAAAAAACATCTAAGAAAAAGGCCATTCCTTCAAATTTCAGTACACTGATCTAAAACACATGGGTATCAGAAGGCTTCAGAAGAAAAGGTCACTAGAATCTTTCACCTGGGAAAGAGTGTATTTGCCACTCACCCTGTTTCCTATTATAGCTGAAGTATTACAGCTGTTCTTAAGCATTGCCTTATTCCGAAAAACATGCGTACTATGGATTTAATTATATTAAAGCAAATAATTCTGAGAATGAAGATATGGATCAGGTGTAGCATCTAGGCCAATGTCCCCTGACAGGCGGCACCTGTGCAGTCTCTAGAAGACCTGGGACATGGTCCAGCAGATGCAGCTCCTTTATCCGGACACTGCAAGATCGGTGCAGATCCCTCCCACTCCCTAGGGGATAGCAGTCATGCGGATTTGTGAGTCTACATTAATTCTGGGTTTTATCCCTCTAAGCATACACCAGATAAGGTTTGTGCTTGACACTACATCTCACCAGAGATGCTGAGACGAGAGGAGTTTAATGGAGAATTCCAACTAAAATAGACACTGCCTGTGCTCTGCTGGAAAGTCTGCTTTCCCTTCTCCCCAACCTCTGCCACCATCACCAGAGACACAGCATTATCCGTGAGCTTCACTCCTTCCTCCACCCACCACAGCTCCACCACCACGCGCAGCCCACCAGCGACGAAGGCAGACCACTTACCTGTTGCCTTTTCAGGGTTATTGCACATGAAGCACTGCCAAGTTCCCGCTTCCTCGCTGTAGCCAAATAAATCAAAGAACCTCACTTCTTCCAGGTGCATCTGCACGTGGTCCAGGTCCTAGGCCAATAATGAGAAAAACCAAACTCACTCACAAGGTGAACCGCTGTACGGTTAACAGCCCGTAACCCGAAATCACAGAGGGATGCACAGCAGGTGCCGATGAGCATCCTCTTTCCATGTGTCTCCTGTCGGCAAACAGCCTGCCAGATCTCTCTCATCATTGGTAACAGCAGCATATATATATATAACATATATATATAAAACCCCCATCGGTAGAAGGCAGAGCACTGGTCTGGGCTTTTTTTTGCCTCTTCAACACTGCTGCCAGCACTGCGCTCAGCAGTCCTGCCCAGCACATTTCCCACCACCTTGATTACCTCCAGCCTTCAGGATTTTTTTCCATGGTCCACAAGGTAGTGGCGGTCTCTGCTAACACACTACAGGGGACCACCGGATCCCCCATGAAAGCAAGAGTTAGTGGCAGGGGACCACTTTATTTTTATTTTTTCTTGTTTTGTTTTGTTTTTTTAAAGAGAGAATAGAGGCTCTGAACCCAGCTGCCTGTAAGAAGCGCTAACACAAATGTTTAATGTGAATGTCAACATGAATACTTCCAAAAACCCGGCAACAACAGGGCTGATTTATCTCGCACAGAACGCACCCAGGTAAATGTGATGTTATTCTGCTAGTGACAAGCCAGAGAAGTAGGGGTTATGCATCTGTAAGGTAAGCTGAATCTCTGCCTTGATCAAAGAAACCTACAGCTTTAAGGACGAGAAAAGCCAGGGGGTACTAGCAATTAAAAGCGCTGTATAATTCAGTGTATTTTAAAACCTGTTATTTAATTTTAAAACAGATTGTGATCTCCCACTTAAACAAATGTGTTGTTAAATAACAGCAACCAAGTTACTCGCTGCAAACACAAAGGGAATTGCCAGGACCGCTCCGAAAACACTCCTGTTTATTTGTGTGGGGTCCTCACAGATATGCAACACCGCACGCAGCAGCCCAAAGAAAACAGGGATTTACGCAGTCAGTGGGGAAAATACCATCCCTTGCCAGGGACATGAGTTCAATGCACTGAAGAAGGCTGCGCAAAGGATGGAGTTGTTCGACTGGGACCTTTTCAGACAAGCTTTAGCGAAGGAGAGGGAGCAGGAGGCTGGCTGGCTCAGGGGGACCTGGCAGCACAGCATCTCTCCTCCCCAGCCTCTTTCAACCTGGGAAATGGCCAGGAAACAGGTTTCACAAGAACCAAAACTCCCGAGACCACTTCAGACCTCTGGCCATCGCCTCGGATAACAAGCTCAGCTGAGCCAAACGTCGAGTTTGAACTTAACGGGGAGCGTGACTCACATCACCTGAGAAGCTCCAAACAACAAAGGTTTTCTTCCCTTCCCAGCAGGAACATGCAGAGAAATGGGCTTCACAACACACAGGAAGATACTGAGCACAAAAAACCCCACTAAAATCCCTGACACACATTGGCTTTGTTTGCAAGAGGCTGCTGCAGGGCAGCAGCCCCACAGCCCAGCTCTTCTCTCCATCCTCGCACGGGAGATAAGCGGCCAGGCTGCAGCAGAGAGGTCCCCTGCGCTCCCTGGCTGCGCTGGTGGGCTCCCTCGTGGCCTCTGGCTCTGCAGCTCCTTATGCCTTGGCATGCCTGCTGGCTGGGGTCAGGGCTGCACCCGCACCTCCGCGCGGTCGGCTGCTGGGCTGCCCTGCCCCGGCACGCTCAAACTGGGGATGGTAGGTAAAACTGGATTAGTTTGCTCCGTAACTGCTTTTTTTTTTCACATTGCTGAAGTTCTTATTTTCCTCCAAAGAGGAATTCTGTACGTTGGAGGAATTCAGCTGGCTGCCCTGCTGTGTAGCAGGAGCACTGTGCAGCTTCTCTCCGTGTTTCCCCCACCGGCCTGCGGGTAGTGGATCCGACAGCCTGAGGCTCCCTGCCTCCCTTCAGGTACTTGGTGCGTGGTGTGGAATCCCGAGCAGATGCCTCCCTGGGCGTGAGAGCCGAGTCCTCGGGAGGGACGGACCACACCAGCTCCCCGCGTTCTCCTCTCCACTGCGGGCACCCGACGGAGGGGCAGACGTCCCCGCGAGCAGGGGACGGCAGAGCAGGGCATGGCCAGCAACGCGCGGTGCCCCGCTGTGCCCTGGTCCTCCCGCTGTGGCATCGGGGAGGATACAAGGTGGGCAAAACAACGACGGTGCTGCTCTCAGCGGGTCTGAGCAGGACGTTATAAGGGCACACCGATCACGCCGAACAACAAGCCTAGGAGCTTCTCCATCCTGTGAAAAATCTTTTAGTAGCTGCAATGAGCCAACTCGAGACTGAAAGAGAACAAATATCACTGAGATATCAATGCAGCAGTCTTTCTTTTCCACTCTGTACTCTAGTACGCTTGAAAAAAAATCTGCAATAAGACACTTATTTCAGGAGGGGAAGCATGGGGAAAAACCCTAATTGGAGAGGAGAGATTTATCTCATCCCCATGGCCCATCACCGTGAAAACTTCAGTGACTCCACTGTGAAAATGCGGCGCTTCTTTCTGCTTTGTAAACTGAGATAGCAAAGGAAAGGGAAGAACAGGACTAACAATGGCTCAAAAATGTTAATTATTCTCTTGCAACTCAACTTGCTGCTCAACAAAAGACTCTTTTAAGGCATCACATGAGGCTCATAAAGTAGTCACCATCTCACTCTTCTGACACAGCATGAGTCAACACAAAGAATTCAGCAACGAGCTCAAAACCGGCTTAGTTTTTGTAACACGGCCTGTGTGTACTTTGATAAAGAACTATGAAGCAACCAAACGGAAATCTGTAAGGATGTACATCTGGAAATGCTTTACTTCTGGCACATCTTAAGCCGTGTTATATAAATATTTTTTGTGGCACGAACAGGCTGCCCAGTGAAACACGACTTGCTCTCTGTAGGCCAGGTATTTGCTGCAATTCCTTGCATACGCATCCTGGACCAAATTCAGAAATTGCTTACAGTGATGTAAATCTGAAACCATTTCTCAGAATTTACTCTGGAATAAATCATCTGTGTAATAGATTTTTCTACAGGTTTGCAAAATGCCTTAGAATACGTATCGAAAAGAAGTCTAAATTCATCTACTCTGGATTCGCCACAGGGTCGAGGGTGGAAGCGGAGCAATTGCGGAGCAGTGTTGCAGCACTGACTCCGCTGTGGTTCTTCTTGGCTGCTGGGGTCGGACCTTCCCCACGCGCTCACGGCACAGAAACTCCTCAGTTCTGATAAAGCATTCAGCCATGGCTGTCACACAACACATAAAACTTAATATAAAATATAATACAGGATGCTGACACTGCATTTATATCAACAGATTTCAAAATATTTTAAATGAAAACTGCTCCGCTTATTGAAACAACACCACATCCATAATTTTGCTTCCTGCACTACTGACAGAGGAACAGTATTAACAGCTACAATAATTTTGTCAAATCATTCAGTATATTTGAAGTTCTATTAGCAATGGGAAGAACTTCTGAAACGAAAATTTCAGATTACTGCAGAAGCTTAGTCTATCAAGCACAGTAAGGGCTAGGTCATGCTGGGAATGCTCCAGCTAGATTTTTTGGGAATGTAAAAGCTAAAGGAAACCTTCCCTCACATCAGGCCTAGGCCTCGCTCCCAGAAAACTCAGTGGGACTTTTCTCAGTAAACTGAATGGAAATTGCACTAGAAACAAACACACATTCAGTATTAATAAGCCAAACCAAAACTGAGGAAGTAAATCGAGCAGCCTATGCGGAGCCCAAGGCTGAAAGTTAAAGTCTTTTACCATTTCAGACGCATTACCTCGGCCTGACTGTCTTCAGCATCCGAAGGCTGTTAGGCAATCTGCAGCTCTTGGAGTTTCCAAACTTCAATTCACTGCTTAATTCATTATATCAGTGAAGATCAGGATCTCATTTTCTAGCTCTGCTATTTTGGGAACTCAGCAATACTCTTACTGTCACGGAGCGATGAAAGTTCCCCAAATAGGCCACATGCTAGTATCTGAGCAGTAGTAGGATTCTGCAACCAATGTGCTGGAGACTAATCACATTTCTAGGGTGTTGGACATGTTTTGTAGACTTTGTGTGCCTGATGCACTACATCTAATCCTGCCCATAAAGACATGCTCTTCCCTAAGCCCTTTATTCACCCCAAACTCTTTTACACTCCAATGGCTCCGACTTTCGACTAGTAGATCTTGGCACAGACTCAAGTTAAGCTGGTATTGAACAGAAAAGCAGTTCTAATGCCTTCGGATGAGTCAGGCTAGGATTTCAATAGCAGCTAAAATATTTAGTGCAAGCTCCACTGTGTCTAAGTAAAACTGGCCCGTAAGCTGGGTCTCAGATGCGGGGATCCCCTACTCCTCTTACAATCCGCAGCAGGAGCTCCCACTTTAATGCAACATTATCTTGGGGGTTCAGAAGGTGTTTCTAACAAAACTCCTGTTTTTAAATCAGCCATAACCTTAGTAAATTAATCTTATTCAGGCAGACATCTTCACGCGTACAGTATTCTGAGACAGAGTATTTTAAAATCATGTTTGACAATTCATTTCATCCAATTGAGCTGGATGGAGATGTTCAGGAATAAACAGATACTTGTTTTACAATCCTACAGCGTCCTTTTCCAAGAAGCCTGATTAATAGCTTTGAAATAGCATTCGCTGAAATCCCAGAGACAGTAAACAGCTTTGAAAGAGTAATCTTTTAAAATGATGGGGGTAACTAATGGTGCATGTACAAACGATCATTTCCATAAAATCCAAGTCTGTGTTTAACTAGGTGAATTTCCAAGTAGCTGCCAAACCGTCCATAGTGGCATCTAATCCGAGTCTAGAGTTTGAAACTGTGAGCAGGAAAAAAAAACCACATATGTAGCATCCCTAGTTTTCATCATGTTGGGAACAATCCACGTGAAGCACGTAGGAGCGGGTGGAGAACAAGCCTGGAGACCTTTCACAGCACGGTACAAAACAACACTGTGGACCCTCTGCAGAGGTTGAAAATATCATGGCTGGTGAACATTTCCCAACATCCCCACAAGCGGAGCGCTTCCTATAAAAGGGAGGTCAGAGGCACGTGCTATGGACTGCCGGATGGCCATCCAGGGGAAGAGGACTTGGCATGGCGGTAAGCGCAAACGCTGGGAAGACGACAGAGCCACGGCAAAGAAGGGGAAGGGGCAGGGAAAGGGGCTTTGTTTTTCACAATTTAAGCACAGCAAAGACTTGCTGTAGCTACTGTAAAGATCTTTGTACAGCTGTTCTAAAAGTCAGGGCAAAGTTCTTCTACTATTATTTTTTTCCGAGGAAAAAAAAAAAAAAAAACACCTTACCTTTTGGTGTGGAAACGTGGACTGGATCATGGCAGTTTCAAAACTGTGCGTCCCCTTGAGCTGTGTCTTCTCCCACAGGGCCTTAAGGACTTGCACAGAATGACTCTGTATGGACAAAGGTTCTGCAAACAAGCTCTGAAGAAAATGTTGAAAATGGGATTTCAAGCATTTTTTACTTGGCCATTAACAAAGAGCACCTTGTTCTTACAGCGGCACAGCCATGCAAATAACCAGGGATTAGTTCATTTCTTTGTAAGGAGTTATGATGGATCAATATGCAGGCAGTTAGATAAATCCTCAAATTTTTCATTTCCTTTGGGGCTTTTTTAATTGCACATTACATGTCTTTAAGGCCTGTGGCTCAGCAAAGATTATCTAGCAACTACCACTACGCATAGCGAGTTGCATGTCATTTTTGGATTGAAATGCTATTAAAAGGTTAGCAGCACTGGCCTCTGTAAACCAGGTGTAGATCTCGGTGACACGCATCTTTTTTGGCAAGGACACGCCATTTACCAGGTAATGAAGAGATGCTCAGCACCGGGTTTGTATATGTTTATTTGGACCCTCGGTCCTTGTCCGGGGAAGAATAACAGCGCAATATTTGTGACTACGCCGAACACACAGTGGGATGAAAAGCAAGAGAAAAAAAAACTCCACAGGACACATTCAACACAGATTTTGCTGGCAGAGCACAGGAATTTTCATCCCCTGAACATTCACAGAACAAGATGAAACCTCCAAAGCTCCCTATTTCGACGGACAGCAAAGATACAACTGTATGCTGCCTTGAATTACCTAGTACTTCAGCAGTGTTAACTGCTTCATTGTACAAACTGCACGCAAAGTCAGTGTTACAAGAACACCACTGCAGCTGAGAGAGCTTAGCATTTCTGCCTCTATCTGCTGCGTGATCTTGTAATCAAAAAATGCATCTGCATGCAGGAGCCAAGTTAAGAGTGCACAAGCAAATCTGATTTTCCATGTATCAAGTATTTGCTTTTGCAATATGAACAATGTCCTTTCAATGTAGGTTTCCTGGATAGACATTCCTTCTTCACTTTCTAAGCAGAAACCCGGTGATCCTAATCCCACTGTCTAGCATCCAAGAGGCACAGACTCACTTCAGTAAGACACAACCACGAATTTTTATTGTCGCTGAGGCAATGCATTTTTTCCAGCTAAGCTGTCAGAAACAGCCAGATCATTTTGTCCAAATTAAAAGGGAGAAGCAGTCAGCTCCAGGCAGCCACCTGGCACGAGAAAACAGCAGCCCAATTAGTTCGTGTTTGGCAAATTTATGAGCGACTCTAGGGAAGGCGTCAGAAAGGGACACGGCAGACAGCCCCTTACTCGCTGCCGCAGCGGCCGGACTCTGTCCCACCCGAGGAGGGGAATGAAGCCGTAAATCATATAGCATTAGAGGATTATGTTAATGAATGAATCTGTGAAACCAAGCATCCTGTCTATCGAATAACCCCTCTAACATCACCCCTTATTCTAATTTTGTTCCTTTCACTAATCGTCTCTTAACTGTAAGACAATTTCTGAGATCTCCACTGACATATGCTTCTCTTCCTGCTGCCCTGTACTAATAATTTGCCGTTTCACAACTTCCATCCAAGGGTTTTGAAACATAACTATTCACTAATATTTTAAAAATTAAATAGAAAGCAGGTTCATGAAACTAAGGATCTGTTGTGGAGACCCGAGAGAAAAAGTCTCTCTTCTCGCTTTTCCTTTTGCAGAACGCAATGTCAAACAGAATGTGGAGTGACTGGCAAAAAAGGAATAAAAATACACTAACTGGTATTGAGATCTTCAGAAACTGTATATTAGTTGTCCGTCCACGAATCTATGACAGATCTGCTGAAAACTACGTTTTTATCACCAGCCATTCATTTAACTCATTAGTAACACACTATAAATACATTTTATGTTAAAGTTCTCTCTTGTACAATCTCACAGTCTTAAATAATGTTATCCAAGGGCTGAATTTAGTGCCCTGTATTTAATGTAATAATAGTTATATATCCAGTACTTAAAAGCTTTAGGATTTAGAACAAACGAAAAACATGAATTAGCTGACATTAAACACTATCCTGATGCATGGGAGGCTCGAGTGCTCGGTGCCACACAACAGTAACCTTTTTTTTTTTTTCCCCCATTAAAAAAGCATATTAAGATCTGTGTTTACAGCATGTTTGCAAAGACACAAACTAAACTGCATTGCTTCCAGCCTGACCCTGGCAGAGCAGGGGGATTCTGCTGGGGGCTCCTTGGCATGGGAGCCCGGGGCCAGGGCCAGCACTAGCGCAGCTGGAGCAAACTAGCAAGACTGTAGGGAATAAAAGCAAAGCTTTAGAAAGAGTAGCTGCTGTGGGACAAATGCAATTACCCAGCCCGGGGCAGGGAAAGCCATGGGAAATGGGGGGACCAGTGTTTGGGAGCAGCATCCGAAGGAAGCAGGACCCAGCAGGGGTGCGTGGGGATGAGGAAGGGGGGGAACGGGCACCCGAGTGCGGAGCAACGGGGAAGGAACGTCACGTTGCCCCTGCGAGCTGGGAACCGTGCGAAGCTCAATAGTCCCGACAAAAGATGGAACCGGCAGGGCCAAATTGAGAGTAACCTGGGAAGGGGTTAAAGGGAGGGGGTTTTCAATGAAAACCCTATCACGAAAAGGCTAGGCACCAGGGACTAAAGGTGGAACAGTGATTAAATTGTCAGTGCAACTGATTCAAACCAGGAACCACAGGCGGAGCAGAGGTCACTGTGTTAAATAAAATCCAGCGGCAGGGGCGGCAAAGGCTGCGCCGCGGGGAGCGAGGCGTGCCAGCTCTGCCAGCCGTCTCCTCTGCTTCTGCTCTTCCTTTCTCATTTTTGTGGGTTTTTGCACTTTGGTCCATATTTTTCAACATCTGTTTTCCTCTCATCAGGAATCAAATTATACATTCGTAACATAATTCATTTATTCTCTCTAGGTCCTGTTAAAATGCAACCTGTTTCTGCAGGTTTTCATTCACAGAGTAATTCACCTCCTCTATTTTCAACCTTTCGTATCGTCGCCTCACCCCGGTTTCTGCCTCCGCTCTTCTTCGCTTCCTTCGCTCTGCTCTGCCGCTGTCCTCACCTTCCCCGGCCGCCCCTCAGCTTGGCTCCCGACCGTCCTCGTTCCTCACCTACCGCAGAGCCCCCGTCCGTCCCCACAAGCAGCTCACGCAGGCACCTCTGGAGCCGCGGAGACCACTTCTTCGACCGAAGCCCCCACATGCTCCGAGTGACTTGTCAATTTTTAAAAACGTTTTTTTGTATTTATTTCTAGGAGCATACACGGGGAAGAGTGATTTGAGATAAAACTCTCCATGCGTGCACGTTTTAAATTTCAGATAAATCCTTCGTATTTCTAAGGTTGCGTTAGGGTGGGATGAACTGTGGTGAACGGCTCTGCACAGGTTAAGAAACTGAATCTTACCGTTTTAATACAAAAGCCATCTGTTTCATCTTGAAGTGTGAATGTAGGGTTGTCTCTTACAATTTCATACTAGTTGTAATCTACTAGGAAATTCCACATATGCCCAAATACAGGGCTGTATTTGGAAATGGTATTAAACGTGCGAAAAGAGTTTTAGGGCTGGTAGGAGAATAGCACTGATCAGATTTGCAAATCCTGCTCAGTCAAAACTTCTGCAGTAAAAAAAAAAAATGCCAGTGGGTGCTGCACCTCCAACCTCCACCTGCAGCCTGGGGTTGATTCTGGTCCCCTGCAAGTCCCCTGCAATGCTCCTGCTCGTTTGCAAGGCACCTGGGTGTATGGGAAGTTTTGCCTGAACCAGGACAATAAGGTTTGGTCCCACTTTTTCATCCCCAGACTTTTTAATCTCTCCAGGCGGTTTGGATTTGTTGTATTTAACAGAAATATAGAAACTTATAAACCGCAAAGATCACTTCAACGTACTATAATGACTTTCTGAGAAACCACAAGGGTCACAAAGCACTGTCGATTAGAAGCGTATTTGAAGAGATTAACCATTAAAACATTTTTTCCACGCACAAAGTTAACAATAGAGAGGTGCCACTAATTTAATTGCACGCACCTGCTGAAAGAGGAACATGATATGGATCCACAGCGGAGGCTGCCGGCTGATGAGGGTAAAACTGGATTTACTGTACAGGCAGTAATGGCCCTTCAGGGGACAGCTGAAGAACAGCTTTGCTACACAACTTCTAACAGTATCTAGAAATAAATATACAGAATGTTAAAATCTACTACATAGAAGACAGAAACCTAACTGTCCGTTACCAGTGCAATCAAGCAGTGCGTGGGCATACATTTCCACTGTAGGGGTATCTCAGTCTGGGGCAACTCCTGCAGCGTTCAGAAGGGCATCGCTGTGCCTGCGCCCTTAAATTAAACACAAGCTATCTGACAGTACGAGAGAAATTTAGTGTCCGGTGCTGTAGATCTTCTGTAGTAATCATTTACTCCCAAATGCAAAAGGTTCAAGACAGCGCACAGTCAGGCCGTTTGTCGTCTCTGTGCTTGCTCATGCATTCGGTACCGTCATTTAACTTACCGTACCAGACAGATGTCAAAACCATGCATCACTTATTCTTATTTAAAGAGTTGCTTGGAAAAAAAATTCCCCTATTAGGAAACAGCCACATGGAGGCCTGACATCCGTGGGATCCTTGCCGAGACTTTGCGCAGCCGAAAGCCGGTGTCTGTAGGGATGGAGGAGGGCAGCGCGCGGCTCCCAACCAGGAGTGGGCTCGTTCAGCCGCTGGTAAAAGCCGTGGAACTTCCCCTCCTTGCAGTGGGTCCTCCAGGAGCCAAAAGACGCATAAATCGAGCTACAACGCTACTGTGCGCGTAGCGCGTTTGCTGTACAGCTCATCTTAGAAATTCATCATCGGAAATACCGCCGTTTCCAAGAGCGTTAGCGAGTATTCGCCGCAGCCCCTCTCCCTGTCCACCCAGGAGCCCCAGCCCCAGCCCAGGTCTGCCTGAACCCATGAACCCACCCCTGCAGAGATGCCCTGGCTCCAGCCCGGCTTCTAGGGGCTCCAGGTTCTACAAACCCCACTTCTTGTCAAGCACATACGCTACAGGCCTGCTTGTCATACCCAATTCTTTTTTTTTTTTTTAACACACTAAGCCAGGACGCTGGAGCTTTTGCAGCCGTTTGCCGAGAGCCCCAACACACAAGGGACAGGAACCATTGCTGCTGCCGTACTGCAAGGGACAACGCGACACAGCGACTTGCCCAAATCGGCAAGCCAGTGCGAGGGCAGCTGCTGGCAGAACCTGCAGGCCACAACTGCTGGCACAGCTACAGACTTTGCAGCAAAAAAACCCAAAAACCTACACACGGAGAAGAAAAAGGTGTGGAGCTCCAGGTCCAAAAGGACAAGGGACTGCAAATGCATGCACAGTTACACACCGGGAAAGGTGGGATATGTCTGTTGGCAGCTGTGACTTGGTGTCACTCACAGTCCCAGCTCCAGCGCACTACAGACAAAGCGTCTCCAGTTCTCCCTGCTCTGTCGAGCACCGACCATTTATGCCATCTGTGATCATGTCATCTGTTGATAAAACTCCCGCAGTGGCTACGTGCAAACTGAAGGTGTCCTTTAGGATCAACAGCGCAGTAGAAAAGCTATACGCTACGTAATGTTACCTGACTCTGAACTTCCCGTGCTGGTTTTAACTGGAAATGAAGCCCTTGAGATTAACGATTCTGCTTTTGCAAAATATTGACCTTGAACCTTCATTTCCTGGTCTTTGGATGACTACTCATAATGATAAGAGCATGTCAGGCATAACCCAGTCAGACTTCTTTATTAAGTTAAAATAGTGGTATCAGCTATGGCCCCTTTGAACAGGACCAAGCGGCTATCCAAGGTAAAAAGGCATGGAAAACAGAAGACGGAGATCCTTAGATGATGACCTTGGTGCAAACACAGGGGAGAGCTGCACCCTTTTCGCCCAGCTGGAGAGTTGAACTTGGAAGGGAAGGGGAACAACTGGCCCCAGCAGCTGCTGCCGCCGCACTTGTCTGCTAGCTAAAGGCAGAAGCGACACACGGACAGACAGACAAGCCGCCCTGCACTTGCAGACCAGCCCACTGGACTGATCCATGCACAAAGCCACCGGTGCTCGCCTCTCCTGTGGCCCTGTGCTGCCAGCACCTGCAGAGTCAAGGCCGAAGCATTTTCAAGGAGAGCAGAGAGCAGCGTAGGCTCCAGCGGCGTCGGCCAGCCAGGTCTCACCGTGCGGCATCCACAAAATGAACCACGCCGTTGAGAAGGCTGACACGGGCCAGCTGCGCAGGCAGCATTACTCACAGCCTAGTGCTCTGCTGGTGAGTCACCGTGTGGTGAAGGTGTAGGAGTAAAATACTGTAAGAAAATACCCTAGCTGGAAAAATGAGTTGTCGCTTTTTAGAAAACGGGGCTAAGGGGAAGCAGTTTAAATAGCACAGCATTCTGGAGCTACCAACAACGAAAGCCAGCAACAAGGAAGACTAATATCAGAAGGCAGCCTCTCTGTCCAACAATAGACCATCTTGAAATACTTGCTGTTTTTAACATTTTTTCATCTGATCAAGATGTGAAAGCATAGGAGAGAAATGTAATAAATTCTGTATTTCACATAAAAACACCACATATGAGGAATGAGTTTACCAGAGGTACTAAAGAACGGGTCCCTTGAGCAAAAGTATCGATGGATCAGATTGTCACTAAAACCACAGAAAATTCAAAACTGGGATGTTGGAACCTGCCAAAGAGACTACAGAGAGGCCAGATGGCTGTTAGACTGGGGGAACAAAACTTCAGAAGCTGGCAAGTGGAAACTACTTTATTAGCCTTTGACAAAGCTCTTTGAATTTGCCAAGAAAAGGAAGTCACCGGTGTCAAACTGGGACTGCAGAGCTCATTGAGACTCCACTGTAGCACAAGAGATCTCAGATGTAAAGGCACAGGAAGATTAAAGTTAGACTCCACAAAAACCAGTAGAGTCACTACGCATACTGTGGGGAAACACACACAAGCCAATGCAGAATATTTGGAAGTGAACACAAGAACCCAATCAGATTGTACCAACTGCAGAGAAAAGGATGATAACAGCACTCTTTCCTCAGAGGATCACTTACGTGGTATAATCAGCAACCTTACAGCAGATGAAGCTTGTTATCTGGAAACCGATGGGGTGCTCATTAGTCTTTAACCATAGGCAGGTGCATGAGCCAATATGGGGCCAGAAGGAGAAAGCAGAAGAAAAGCCACAGGCACTAGGAGGTCAGAAGGTCAGACCAGGCGGTGAGCTTTCCTCCCAGACAGGGAGTTCATGAACCAAGTCAAATGATGTTGAGGTGAAGAGGACCTCAAACATCATCCAGATCACTCTCCTCCAAAGACAGAGGAGGAAGGACGTAGGCCAGTCCCAGCTCTCCTGAACCATAAATGAGCCAACAAGAAAACCCATCCATGTTTGTCTCTAGAGACATCCATATTTGTCTCTAGAGAGTGCATTCAGCAGAGGACAACTCTGAAGATATTTCCTTTGCTCTGAGACAGCGATGGAGAGAGGAGCTGAGTGAGGCCACTGCTCTTGGCTTCACTGAACATACCAAAAAAAGAGGCACACTCATTGGTGTTAGGAAATGGAGCACTCTTTCCTCTTATGTAGGCCTGAAAAAATGAATATATTACAGGAGAATATTGCCTTGAGGAATAGAAGAAGAATCCACATGAAGTGGCAGCTTGATTGGGCATTTGTAGGGTGCTCTTTGAAGAAGACAATATTGATTTGTGCACATTGACTAAATCCTGTGGAATGTGGAAGCGTTGTTTGGATTGCTTCAATCTCCCAAGCACAAACATCCTCTAAGATCGACAGTGGGACAGTATTAGAAACGTACGACTTCAAGCTTTCAGCAGTAGAAAGCCAGGGCTTAAAGTTAAACCAACAAAGATGCAAATGCTGCTAAACAGTTCTGAAAGATAACAGTTCTGAAAAGAACACTAACGTAGCTGCAGATCACAGATACACCATGCCCATAAGCAACACACTCACCTTAGTAGGAAAAAGATGGGACGTAAAATCCACTACTCTTGGATTAGGGGCTATGGGGAAAATTTGAGTTTAACCTAATTACCCGAACCTGCTGGTTCATACCCAAACCTGCCAGTGTTCATGTCCAATATAAAGGAGTTAGAGAAACTGAAGGGGTGAATTAGAGCCACCCTAAGTCCTGGGACATATTAAAGCACAAAACTAAATGATGTCTCCAAGGAGGCTGTTGACGGAATGCTCTTCCAACAGCATGGTCTCCAAACCAAAGACCCCTGGTTTGTGCACCACAGACGCTAACAAAACCTTAACGTCAATGCACTCAACCAGAAGTAGAGGCTTGGCTGTGGTCCAAGTGTGTGAAAATTTTAATGCCTCATTTTGGGAAATCCCTCAGCTAAAAGTGACCATAAACCACGTACTGCCACTGTGAAAAGCAGCTGGCAGTCAATGCCTTCCTCTGCAGCGAGTACGGTAGTTATTTCTGCAGTTACAAATGTATGAATTGACAAGAAACCTGGGAGACATTTAAAGGCTACAGACAAACACTGGAGTGCATTAAACAACCGTGCAAGGAAGCGGAGTCCAGAACTAGATTTCTTGTCACCACAGTAGGTCCACATCAAGCTGATTAAATCCCACCTGGGATTTGATGGGACTGTGAAGGAGGTTCCTAAATGCTGCAGAACAAAAAATCGCAAAGGACATATGGAGAGACACAAAAGCCTAACAAATTGCTTAGCAAGACATTGTTGATGACATGGAGAAAAATGCTGAGGCTGATAGTACATGCCAAAATAAATGTAAGCTCAAGCGCTGGAGTCCATGCTGGCTGAGCAAACAGTTAGTTCCTAGAAGAAAAGCTGCATTCATTTGTTAATACCAACTGAAAAAACCTCCTACTCGGACAATCGTCAAACCTTTGGTATGAGATAAGCAACTACTTATAGCTATTTCTGCTACATTTGATATGTTGAATTTGGCAATGTCTGATAAGTAGCCTACTACTTATATACTACACGCGTTTTTCAATGGTTTGCAATGAACCACCAGTTTCAACATACAACAGCTATTCGCAGTTATCCCAAAGTCTGTGGGAAGTGGTATTTAAATAATAAACCTATTCTGATGAAGGCTAAGCTGACCCTGATCCATATAGCACTGTTGTGTTGTATTTCACTCACGTGCAAACTAACACACCACTACTATGGGAATTCATTTTTATGGTCATGGGAGACCTGTAAATAGACAGGTGAGGCAAAACAAGTTTCTTGTCATCATCTGGGCACACGAAGCTGCCCAGAATGAAGCTGGGCACATTTTCAGGAAAATGATGTGTCAGAAAAAATATCTACGTTTTGCCATTTCATAAAATGTTTAAAATGGAAAAAAACCCTGATCATTTTAATTAATAGCATCGTCAGAGACTGACCCACAGCATACGAGATTGGCACGCTGGATGTACGCACGCTGCAGAATAACCAGTGGCCCGCTGTACCACTAACACCTGCACAGAGACAGACCTCCAACTAAAAATACGAACTGTGCTAGTCTCATAGGCTGAGTCATAGTCTTCCAAAATTTGACAGCATCCACTGCAGGTGAAGGAGCGGAACTGAAAGCGCTGCCTTCCTGCAGTACTGCCCACCGGAGCACTTCGCCCCAGGAACATACGCTTCTGCTCACAAGTAACCAGCCACTTTGGAGACCTCTGGTTGGAGATCTTCAACCACTGGAGCTTTCTCTTTCTACCATTATGAGTAATGAAATAGGTTTAAACTTTTATTCAAATGTAACCATGGCAGTAGAGTTCTCTTGTTCTACACGCCATATAAAAACATTGCAGACGATGTAAATATTATTCAGCAGGTTATCAGAGTCTATTGCGCTCAAAATATCCCCCAAAACATCTGTATTAGACAAGGCAAGTGTTATCCTAGCACTCAGCTGTTGTTAGACACTTACTTTTGTATGGTACATTTTCAAGAAGCCAAACAAAAGCATCGAATGTTTCTAGAAGTGACAATATTACTCTTTACAAGCACTTCCCCACTTGTGGAACAAATTCCATTCAGAATCTATGCACTGTATCCCACTGCAGCAGAGTAATAACGTTCACTGTGGGTTGTGATAGTTCTAGTATAATACTGCATTTTTATAATATCTTATTCAAGGATCCCAAAGAACCATTACTTTAAACCTCAAAATGTGCATCACAGGAGGTCATTTTTGCTGTACTTTGTGGATAAGTTAGAAGTGTGACAAGGTCGTTTACGAGCGAAGCATGAGTGTAACACATCCATGTTCATACTGGTGCTCAGGCACACTTTAACAGAGAATGAAAGAGGTAAAATCATTGTAGTATTTATGAATTGCAGGTACTTATGTACTCAGTCTGATATGCAAGTTAAGAAGATACATTTTGTGCTTTCCTAAAACTCGCGTACATAAATTGGCTGAGCTTTAGCTAAGCTCTGTGGCATACTTTTCCCAGTCCATCATCGCAATGTTATGTAAAATACTATGAAACAAATATCAACCTTGTGTAATCCCAGCAGACTTCGGAGGAGTTAAAGCAGAGATCGTACAACACAGCAAGACCTATTCACACCTGTGAAACGTGAAGGCAGTCATTTCTAGGGAAAACAACTCTCTGCATTTGCACTTGGCAACGCACCGCGGCTGACAGAGGGGAATCTGGTGAGCGAGCAGGGATCAGGTCTGTAGGTTTAGTTGGGAAAGGGGAGCATACAAAAATTTTTGCTAGGAAGAACAAAAATAAATCACTTGCAGGCTTGAGTTAGCAAAAAAGCTTTGAAGGTGAAAAGAAACCAGTCTCAGCCTACCAAGGTGGAGACAACTCGGTTCCCTGAATCTCTGTGTAGTTCCCCATGTGGAAACACATAACCACTCACCCTGACTTCACCTGGTAAGGAAAGATGAACTTAGCCCCGCAGAAACTTTCCGGATATCAGTAAGACACGAGGCACAGGATATTCCTGTCAACAAAACCTGCTTGCTCTGCAACAGCTCCCCCAGCACATGGCACATCTTGGTGAATGCCAGTAATCCAATGTTGACTGAAGGTCCTTTTGACATGATTTAAAACAATGAAATCCAAATTATGGCAAAGATGGATCTGCAACTCTTTAAAATAATTGGTCAAAAGTATGTAAGGGAGAGAGGAAGGAAAAAATTAACTAATTTCCCTGAGGACATTAAGCCTATTACTTGGTCACATCTAAGCTACACATTTACAGACTCTAGAACCAGTTTTGTACTTTAAAAATTACTGTCGCTTCTAAATGTGGAAAGCAAATTTGAAGCAGGGTGTTTATGCCAACTTCTACTGCACTGAGTAGCCTGGCCCATCTGACCTAAATTAGGATTTATGGAAACACCATTTCAGCCACTAGATCTGGGACTCTAATAGCACTTCTGTACTGCATGGGCTCACAGAGACTTTGACTGTGGAAAAAGAAAGAGAAAAGAAAAAAGTCCAGAGGCAGACTCGTCTTATAACTATTTAAGAGTGTTAGCTCTTGGAACTGGAAAACAAATACGATCGTTTTGCTTGGGCCAGGAGAATCCCTTGTACATGTCAACACGTCAAAAGAGGAGGAAAGGGACAGTTCGGGGACAAGATGACACGACAGCAGGTACGTCTTCGTTGTGGCATTGACTCGGTATTGGCGGCCACGGGTAAATGGACACACCACGTTGGTCTGAACACCAGTCACCCTCGTAGCCGTGCTGCTGCTGTATTACTTGCATGAAAAACGAGCTTCTCATGCACCTGTGAGCTGCTGTCGGCCGAGCCATGCTTTGACTTTCTCAGAGAGCATTACGGCCCATTTTGTACGTCTTGTCGGCGCTCCCTTTGCTAACGGCAGAGAAACCCATGTCTCAGCACTTGGGATCTCAGCCCGTGCCCCCACATCCAGGTGGAAAGGTGGCCAGCCTGGATCTACCCCGTACTCAGGGCGAGGCCAGCGAGCTCTGGTGCGAAGCAGGTTTATTAGGCGAGAAGTCCGTGTACGTCGATGAGAGTTTTGTTTAGGCTAAGCACCAGCTCAGTTAACGCAGCAAAGGAGAAAAGTTCATAGCTTTGCTTCATCTCGTTAGCGGGAAGGAAAGACCTACTGCTGCTGAGTATCTGGAGTAGCGCACTGAACAGAGCGAACAATTGCTTGTTTTATCCAGGTTCTACGAATTATCCCGATGGGCGAGCACCTAAGAGCAAACCTAAGCCAAGACATTTTAGAGGTCTGTGCCTCCCTCCACTCGAGCAGCTCCTCATCTCAGCCTCCCCCGGGCATCACACCCGGCTGTGCCCGTGTCCTGCTCTCCTGCATCGCTGGCAGCAGCAGCAGCAGCAGCTGGTGACGCTTGGGCACATCTTCTCCATAAAGAAGGACAAGTTCTCCTCCTTCCTCAGCCTGGCTTTGGCTTGGCTAGGAAGGAAAGTCCGAGTAACACGAAGAAAGGATTTTAAAACACGAAGAGCACGCGAAAGGCAATGCAAGGCACAAAACAACCCCACATAGTCACCAAATGCCCCAGATGGCAGAGACTGATCAAGATCCCAAGGAAACATTCTTCCAGTCAAGAAACATTTCTCATCACATCTGTTGGCAAGTCTCAAATTTCTAGCAAGAGAATAAGCAACAACTTGTGTTTCCTACAGGAATCAAAAGAATATATGTTGCAATTTTAAAGCTCGCTATTAAGTGATTGTGCCTGGGGAAAAAGAACAAAATATAAAGAGAAGAATGTCAGTGGAGTTGTTAATTGTTGTTTATTCCAGCTTAACATGCTGGGCTAAACTAGGAAGGACATAGGCAAGTAGGTACAGAGTCACTGGTTCTGAGAATAATTAATGAATTATTTGATTTATATCGGTAATCCTTTACTATTAAATAAAATTCGTTAATAGAAATAAAACTATGCACATAAATTTCCCAGATAGAATCAAACCCACCCATAAACATGAAACCAGGGAATAAGAAATGTGTAGAACTTTCAAGATTTCAGTTTTAAGCCTTCTTCAGCTTCCTTTTCCTGATCTCTTGAGCTTGGTTTACAAATAAGTATGCAAACAATAAGTATGTTTATAGGAGACAAGGGTAATTTTTAAATCAATCAGCTTCAAGAAATGCTGATTTGTATTTTTTTAAAACACCGCTAGCTTTGTATGCGTGCCACAACTCAGTCCAATAGATTTCACCTCCAGTAAGCTACACAAAAATTAATGAAGAAGGCACAACTGTAATGGGGTCTGGACAGCCACTACAATGTACACCAAGTCCAAATCTGAGTGGCAAAAGCCCCACTTGAGAACACACAGATTAGCTTAACTTTATAAAACCCCTTTACCAGCAGGGTAATGAAAACTCACGTGGGAAGGTGCAACAGTAAAACATCTCTGCTGCGCTGTCAGAAGCAAAAGCGCGTTTACCTTTCGCTGCCTCTGTCGATGACTGACGTGCAAAGAGCCTACAAGGCGTGCGCAGGAAAGCCGGGCCCTGGGATAACATCCCACTCCCGCCGCTGCCTGGCTGCCCTGCGCCCCAGCTGCATCCCCAGCCTGGCAGGGGGCTGCTGGCTCGCCCTGCCTGCACGGCGGGCATGGGCAGCTCCTGCAGGAACCGTTAGGTCCGTCCTGCTCCAACCCAGAAGCTCAGAAGTCGAAGTCCTCTGGTTTGGCTTTCCCCCCAGGAGAGTGGTAACACCACCCCGCCGGGAATCTCCCAGCTACCAGGTAAAGCGCATCTGCAGACCGGCCTGCTTGATGCTTCTGGGTTAGGTGTAAAGCACTCTTGATTTGCTATTATCACACGTGCGAGGGCAGCAACTTATGAGCCTGTTCGCGTTCCTGTTATGCTCCCCGTTGAGCTGGGAGTTTCTCCGTGGTCTGACGACGCAGACCACCATGAGCACGATGGCCATCCTGTGAGTTAGCACTTCCATTCTCACTGCCAGCCCTCACATTTGGGATGCATTTGACATACCAGTCCTGCAGAATAAAATGCCAACTAATATTTTTTTTTTGGCCTAGCAGCAGCAGAGTTCATCTCTGGAAACGCTGGCCTGAGCCTATGCAACTTTGTGGTCCCACTGAAGGAGCACAGGTCCATCTGTTCCAAATCAGCGTTTGGCTAATGGAATGCTGGAATTTATCAGACCAGTGCAGGGGCGAGCACTGCAGGGGAGCAATGAGCTTTTCCATCTACGCCGTCATATGGTACCGATTATCTCTCAGTACAGCATAAAACATAATAACAACCAGATTTAGGGCCAGCGTACTGCAACCTGTTTCCCCTGCCGCCTCCTCCTCTTTCAGCATTCTGTCATCAATCCCACAAAAACGTTTGCTGTTTGTATTTCCTCCTGTAGGGCACTGAAGGGCCAGGAGTGACTTACTACTATAAAACGGTTATAATATTTTTCACTGGATGGCACTGCATTTTGAATGTGGCTGCAGTCGCCAAGCACTGAACGATGCACTAGATCTCCCTGGGCTCTCTCCTTTTAAAAAGGAGGCTAGGCAGGCTGGAGACCTGCAAATCCTTCTGTATCCTCTACACACATATCTCATCAAATGCTTTCTTTCCAACAGCTCACTTGACGCTCAATGCTCTGAGCTGTAGGCATTAATGGTGGCATTTTTATCCCAATTATCCAGAGAACTAGTAGAACTAGAGTCAAAAACGAGGACCTGCCCTCAAGCTATAACCAAACTCAGCAGCTGTACAGGCTTGTGTCTGGGAACCACCTGGCACCAGCCACTCCCAGCGGCAGGACACACATGGCCATGCACTTGATCCACCATCCCTACGCATCTAGGAAGCAGGAAGAATAAGTCAAAAATCGTCCAAGATGCAGGGTTGAAGGTAGGACCTGGCAAGGCTAGAGCAGATGGAGCCCACCAGCTGCTCAAGAGCCCCGTGCTGCATGCAGGGGTGATTGGGGCTACACCAGGCAAAAGAGAGGGGACTCAAGTCTCAGCTGGATCTTGTGGCACTCCTGAAACCAACTCTGGCAGGCCATAACACCAATAATGCCTAACACAGGAATGCCATCGTTCACCTAAACCTTTCAAAGCAACCTACTCAACCACGGCCAGCCCTATCTCCCCAGCAGGGTGCAGGAGACCTAGAAAAGCAGAAAGGCTGAAGGACCCTTCAGAGAGCACCTATCGCAGCCAGCAGAGAAACTGCAAATGCAACGCGGGGTCCTTGAACACGGGATCTTGTTCTTAATCGCTGGGACCCCAGCCACACCGAGGCAGCGGAAATCCTGCCCAGCGTACGATGAAAAGCAATAACCAAACTTGGAAGCATTCAGGAAATTATAGATGTACGAGTCTGGGCCACTGCCATCTGCAAGATCCTGGAGGTACCGATAAGATATAAGATCACAAACCATCTGGAAAAATATGGGCTGATGAAAACTACTTTGCTTAGCTCCATGAAAGCTAAAGTGCCTGACAAATATGGTGGTGCTTTTTTTTTTTTTTTTTGAGGAAAAGATCAACAGGATTAAGAGGATTAAGTGATGAACATGACATAAAAGAATGCCTCAAATTGCTTGAGGTATGGCAGAGATGTGAATCTGGGCAAAGTGGTTCAAACTAAGCAGGAACCGAACCAAACCATCAGCCCCAAACCGAAACAAACTAAAACAAATGGATTTTTGTGGTTTTGGAAGCCTTCTTTCTGCCCCAGTTTAAATCCCCTCTCTGACTGCAGTGTTAGTTCCAGAAGATTCACTTATGCACATACACACACACACACACACATCTGGCAAGCTGTTGTAGCTTGTCTATCTTCAAGACACCCTCAACTTGACCATTTTCTTAGCGTAAGACATTCTGGCCAACAGCCCAGTCTTAACCCTGCTTCTGCTGTGGGATCATCACCCAAGTCACAACTCTCCGCTGCCTGAAGCACACGCAGCCAAAACCAGTAAATAAGAAATGAGATAACAGAGCTGAGGACATGTCCATTTTTCAATGTCTATAGGAGGCATCTTCAAACTGCCAGAGACAGATCATGGATCCGCCCTTACAGTTCTTAACCTGTATCCCTCCACAGCTGTAAAATCTAACACTTAAGCTAACATTACATAAATTTTGACTTATAGTATAATTTGAATGAGCTTATATATCAACAAGGAGACTGAAAAAACACAGTCTGTAAAGCAAAAATGTTTTGTGAGGGCTAAGACCTACACAGCACGTGTTTGACTCAACAGCAAAAAAGAACATTTGCAAATCACAGGGTTACAGAACAGAGGATGCAAAGACATGCAGGGGACCTGGAGTGGTCATCGGATCTGTCCCCCTACCCACACTCAAGAGTCAAGAGTGCCTAGGACACTGGGAGTTGTAGTAGCAGCTCAGCTAGCTTCAGCTAGCAGTTCAGGCAAGCTTCAGAAGAAATAAAATCTTATATTAAATCAACTGATGTATGTGGAAAAAACAGAAATATTTTCGAGAGCGCCAACCCTTCTTCAGATCGGCCAAACCTCGCAGCCTTGCCTTGCCTAGGCCAGCTTTCCAGGTTTCTTTAATGTGCATTTAACCTCCACAGCACCCTCTGCCAGTGCTTTTTCTACTGTTTAAGCTGAATTTTTTTTACTGGTATTTAAAGCTCATTATTTCTTGCCTTGTCCAGCATGGGCTGTTCCCTTAACAATTTTCAGTTATGTGCAAGACAGTTATCAAGTCCTCCTTCAGTTTTTTCCTACTTTGGTTAAGAAAACAAATTCTCTTCATTTTTGTCCTTTCAAGGGATGTTGGAATGGCAATTCTGATTCCAGTCAGAAAGTCCCACCAGTACCTTACCCTGGTATGAGCTTGCAGAGGGCGAGTGAGAGAGCTGTAAGCGAGGAGTGTTAGACCAGAACGAGCACACAGCAGCAATTTCCCTCCTGCCCTCCTGGTACCTCCATCTGTGGCTCCGGTGTTTCCAGAGTCCGAGGTGGTATTATTTTGATAACCCTTGAATGGCTCTAATCCATGAATTTACCTAATCAGCTTTGAAACTGGGTACCCTTTCAGCACACTAAACGTACTCTAGCAATCAGTTCTGCCATTCATTCAATTACACGTGTCTAATTATGCAATAAGAGGTACCTACTTTATGTATTTTGAACTTGCCTCCTGACAACTTCATTACATGTGCGCTCGCACCTGTATTCGGACAATGAGCCACCACTCCCAATTAATCTTCTCAGTCATTCATGATATTGCAAATCTCTATCAGCTCTCTCTTTTCCAGACCGTGGAGTCCCAGTCCATTTTTCTTCATGTGGAGGTCTCTGATCATCCGCATACTCCTGCTACCAGTCTGCTTTGTCCTTCAAGATTCAGGCTCCAATGAGTGCAGACAATGACATAATGATAGCATTTGATGTACCTATTTTTCTTAAGAATTCTTCTCTTGCCTGTTTGCTTTTTTTGTCGGCTGCTGAGCGCTGAACTGGATGTCCTCTGTCATTCTGCAAGGCAGTGACTCCGTATTGGGAAAACCCCAGCAGCCCCCTGCTTTCATTCCTACTGCTCTTGGTATTAGTGCCCCCAGATTCCGGGTGCACCCAAAGGCACGCAAGCTGCTTCTGTCCTCACCAGCACGTCATCGCAGCATCCTTTCGGGGATGCCACGCAGTCTCAGTTTTAAGCAGTAAGGGGTTCACCATGTTCACAGACAGCCTGCCCAACGGTTAGACACCAGCACCATTGGGAGCACAAGCAGGGGTTTGAATTCTAAGTGAAGCAAACAGAATTTGGCCCATCGTTACTTAGAAATTCTTACAGCCGACATTAACGCTCCGTTGACCTGTGTGTGAGCTGCCACTTGAAAGCTCAGGAAAAGCATGGCTCTAATGAAGAGGGACGCAGTATGGAATCTGCACTCCCCATTGGCAGCAGACTGCAGTGCTATTTTGCAACACATTTCGCCACCGTTTCCTTCAAATACTCCGTTTCATGGCAGATTGCCCTGAAGTGCCTATCTTGTCGTATTTTCCCTGGTTTACATATTAAATGTCCAGTTCAAGAAACTCCTACGTAACCAACATAAAATTAGCCAACTATGTATATTAATATTTTCTAATATTTTCTTACTATTTTCTGAACATCTTATTTGAAACGTAAAACAGATACATTTGAATGGGCCTTCACAGTGTGCAGGAATCACAGAAGTCCAGTAACTGCAAGGTTTTTGGTGGAGTTGCTTATGTAATATCTGAAATATTAACAAAGCTGTCCCCTGTGTAATGAGCCAGGCTGCATTTCTTCAACATATTTAGAATGAGTCACATAAATCTCCTGTTCTACACATGTGTCCCTACTCAAAGAATTTCCCTAAGAATGCTAGTTGAGGATTTTCAGGAAATTACAATTGTTTGAATGAATTTAGAAATAGTCACATGCTTAGAACTTATCATACTAGGTACTTCAGAAAGGAAACTGAGCAATACATTTAAAAATATTCAACGTATTGTATTTGATTAATGCAAGGTCATAGCATTCAGTGCAAGCCGGATTGTTCGCTCTTATGTTTCCGCTGTAATTTTATGAAACAAAGGTTTTCTCGTTAATTCTACCAAATAACTATTTCAAATAGTAAACCTGGAATTTAAGATATTTGGGAAATTCTTCAGAAACACAAGCATTTAAAATAAATATAGTTATATCCCTTTGATGAGTGGAAACTGCTTTTCAACTTCTTGACCACTGAAAAAGTAAACAAATATCTTATCAACAACAGTTGATATTTGATGAACCTGAAGTTACGTAGTATTAGAAGACGACATTTGAAGTGACTGCAAATTAATTTATTGAGTCAGCTACTCTTTGAAATCAACGTGGCCCATGAAGTGTTGAGCTGTAAATTGCTCACAGCCACCAGCAAGTGGTTAGATGCACATAAATTTTCATTAAAGGGAGTGACTGCTGCTCAGTATAAGCAAGAAGCTCATGACCCAACCTAAAGAATTTACTTCAAAGAGGAGTATCAAAGATGCATCTTGCAGTGTATCGCCCATCTCCTCCTCTGCCTCACCAAACCAGCTTTCTTGCACTTGAAAACAAATACCCACGCGTCATGAAAGCAGAAAACATTAAATAACCGCAGGGAAGTGGTGAGATATGATCCAGCCCAACCCGAAGCACTGGGGATCTTGTTCCGTTGTGCCTTCAGGGAGCTTCGTGTCAGGGCTGGAATGTGCTGACTTGAGGGTCCTGACCTGCTTCATTTCTGGTGTATCTTCTAACTCAACC
Organism: Scopus umbretta; assembly: GCA_013400535.1. Classification (NCBI taxonomy): domain Eukaryota; kingdom Metazoa; phylum Chordata; class Aves; order Pelecaniformes; family Scopidae; genus Scopus; species Scopus umbretta. The sequence goes on along the minus strand of VZTL01018616.1, from coordinate 1,652 downwards.
GGCTTAATATTATCGTGTTAACAAGGAAGGATACCCAGATTTACTCTAGACCAACCCAGCAGGCCAAGAAGGAGGCTTAAGTATTAGGATGTGCTTACCCATACCGCCTGCCTGGCCGAGTCCGACCCGTGGCACGTGCACTCTGTTGCACTCAACTCTCCATGACCATTAACACAGCTCCCATAACTTACAGCCTGGAGCCGGGTGACAGTCAGGAGGAGGAAGGCAGAAAGCCGCGTTCCCCTTGCATGCCTGCCCTGCAGACATGCCCAGAGGTCTTGCCAGCCCTAGCCAACAGCCACCGCTCTTCAGCGCAGTGTGACAGGTCATGCCCCTTTCCAGAGAGCTCTGGGTTCGTTCCCTATGACAGCCAAAAGGCAATCCCCACATTAACCTTCACGGGTGCCTGGGGTAGGCGAGGGTTGCACTGTACCCCTGAAGGAAAAGAACACCACTCCTGGAAGATTTCAAAACACTGTGATTTGTGAATGACATTGTTTTATAACTCTAATGTTCCTCCCCATCCGTGAGCTCTGGGCTAGAGGATCTTTGCTGCCCATCTGCCTGAACCCCACGGTGACTTTCAGTGTAGTGTTAAAAGTTCTCATAATCGGAAAGGCTCAGACCTCTTACCTTCAATTATACACTGATCGGGGACAGGAATTTTCCTCCCCATCTCCGCAACATATGCTTTCACTTTACTCAGGTTTTCCTTCAAGTGCAAGTAGAGCTTGTCCTGGTATTCCACGGGGCTCGTCACGCCCTCTGCGCTTCCTTCGTGGGCCTTTTCTTTATCAGATTCTGGCAAATTTGCTGATTCCATGTAATTGATGCTTTGGTGTGAAACCAAAGAATTTCCCAGTTGCATCGCTTCAGTATCAACACTAAAAGGCAATTTGTCATTTTCTTGGCTAATGTAGATCTCTGTGAAGGAGACACCAGCAGTTATCTCCCCACTCTCCTCGTCCTGTCCACTCTCCGAGTTTACCGCCTTCATGCGGACTGCGTGCAAAGCGAGGCTTTTGGACCTGGAAGGCGAGTAAGAAAAGGAAAAATGTTTTGGAATAGAGGTAAGACACAAAAATCGCCCAAACACGTGCTCTTCTGAGTTACCTCTGTGCAGCTGGTTCAGAGAGCTGAGTGTAGGGCTCGCTTAGCCAGAGGCAAGCATCTTTTGGTCAATATGCATTTCAAAAGCAAAACTCAAGCCACAGCTTTAATAAGCAAATGAAACTAAATAATATCCATATAGCACAACATCTGCATGCCATGGAGGGAGCTAGTTAACCTATCTGCAAGAAACTTATAACCCCAGCACTAGAGTATACGCTTTATTGACCACATCATAAAAATGCCATCCAGCAGCCATTGACCTGAACCAAGATTCAGCCTCCAGTTCTTCATTGCCCCATACCTGTAGACTGAGGATGAAGTTAAGCCTCCGTAAGAGTAAGAAGGGTAGAAGCGAAGTGACTGAAAGGGCAAAGACTGGAGCAGCAAGAGAAAACCTCTGCTGCGAAGCTGCGGTGCGCAGGCAGCCTAAGGTCACCGTGGGTGCACGGTGCTGTCTGAGCCCTTATCTCACCCGGGGTCCCGGGAGTTGCGCTCATCTCGCACAGCACACAGGCAAAATTTGATTCAAACATTTGACG
>VZTL01018615.1:0-23249 GCA_013400535.1 Scopus umbretta | reverse complement strand
TTTCTTTTCTTTTCTTTTCTATTTTTTTTTCTCTCTGTATGGAGATTAGCTACTCTTTGAAATTATAAACAAAATGAAAAGCCTAGTCATTCTAAATACTTCATATTGTGCATGTTTGTTTTCCTTTCCTAACACCATTGCACATTCTAACTCTCATCACTGTGAGAATCTCCAGTACACAAAAGAAGTTTACTTTGTTTTTTTCCCTAGTAAAATGGCCTTTACAGTATTTCGGTTAAGCATTCTTATGACTGGAGATTTATCTGAACATTTCAGATGTGAAACCTCTTGGGAACTCTTGGGAATGCATTCAGTGTGGTTGCAAATCCTGAGAAAACACATATTTGCTCATAGCTTCAATAAATTAAATAGAGCCTATGACTGTAGGCATGAATGGACCAGAAGAGCTATAAGCTAGTGTTCTTAAAGCATCATTTACAGGGAGAAAGTAATAAGCCAACAGGCTCTAAAAGCAGATGAATTACCATACATGAGTTAGCATTCCCCCCATAAATGTATCAATGCATGCATTATAAATACTGTCAAAATTTCCCTTTTGTGGTTACAAGTGGTATGCCAGTTAAAAACCCCATACCCTTTATATACATACTTTCTGCATTTCAGTTGTCTGTGTTCAGTTACACAGTCCTCTTTAACCTATTAATATACTCAGTATCTTGTTTATATATGAAGAAGTTCAAGACACAGAATGTCTTTTTTGAATTAAGAAAACTTCTCATTTCCTTTCCACCAGAATAAGATGTAGCTAGCAAACTGTTCCCCTTATTAAGGACGTCATTAAAGAAGAAAAAGAGTGTTTTGACTGACAATCTACCATGCGTGAAAAACATGCAGATCGTGATGCAGTCAACAGCAGCTAGCTCCTTCAGGGTCAGGTCCCAAAATCACGGACATAACTGGTACAGCAACATCCGACTACTATCACATTCTAATTTGTTAAAGCTAACCCTCTCTCACAACCTTATGGCCATGCATGTTGAGGTGCAAAAAGGTGTGCAGAATTCCCTGTTTCCAGTTTAAGTGCATATATTTGCTTGCTTCCAAAATCCAGAGACCCAAGCTGCTTCTCTACAAACATGCCTTTCCTTAACATGCCATAGGGAATGGGATTTGGACTTACGGGATTTTTCTTCCTTCAGCCTACATGCAGTACCTGACCTCACATGCAGTACTTGACCTCAAATGACATCTTCCAACAGAGACAAAAGAAAGGCGTAAAGGAAAATGCCTACTTTTTCATGCCAATCACACATTCCGCTGCCTTTTCAGCTTCTGTCTCCTGAAAGCTCTGATTAAACATGACTTCCTACTTGTTCGCAGAGTGGTTATTTTGTACGGAGTATCACTGGCTCAGAAGTAAACATCTTGTCAAACACAAAGCAACACAGACTGATTTACTCAGCAATGCAGGGGTGGTTTCTAGCATATGATGAACTGAAAAGCTACACACAGATTTATTAACCCCACGAACTAAATGTCTTCTTGATTTTAATCTTTTTGTCTATTTTTATCTAAACACAGAAATACTCTGTTTATCTCTGCTTGAGGATATATACTTTTTTAAATGCAATATATACGTACTTTATCTGCTTCTGTTTCTGCAAATGAATTGGGGGGCTGTACTTTATCCCTGGCTTGTGACTATTGTTCATGTTCTGAAATATGTTCTAGTTTTTTTGCATCTATATGTTAAATAATATTCTCTATTTAGCATGGCAAAAAAAAAGTTGTTCACAGCCACAAAGCCAGCATTTGATTTTGTTAGGGCTTTTAGCATACAGAGTATGTTTGTAGGAAAGGCTGTAAGAGGTAAACACGTACACTGGAATTCAGACAGTGCCTACAGTTGTTTCTCAATAACTGAATTCAGTGATGACAGAGAAAAGCAGAAAGACAGAATTTAAAATGTCCAACAAGGATAGGCACTTTGGATCAAGAGCAATGTCTTTTGATTCTGTACATGCCCGAGAATGTGTGCAAGGATACTGGGTGTGCACACATGCATGCAACAGTTAACAATCTGTAAGAGTATCTCTGCATTGGTAAAAGAGCTCTCTTAATAAGTGCATTTAGCACCACTGTGCACAGGGAAACTTCAGGTGGGTAAAAGCTCCTAAGAGAAAACTGCAGTTGGTATCCTCAAATCTTGATGTTTACTGCTTGTGAAAAATGTTTGGCTGCCACTGTGAGGCAGTACAGTGCTTCATCTACCCACTGGGGATAAAACTGAAAACAAAGAGTCAGTGTTTGCCTAAATGGAGAATGGAGATAGTCCTGTGTTAACTCCACTCATAGACTAAGCCAGCTAGACATGCACCAGCTGTGGTATAGAGACACTGCCGGTTAGTGCCGTGCCTGAGTTAATAAGCATAGCTGCAAGGCTGTATATTTTACTTCAGACCCTTTGCCAAGACATAAGATAGTGTGTACTCATAGATACAGACACTCAAATTACATTCCAACTTCTGCCTCAGCTTGACGTTTTCAGAGAGGTTCCTTTGGTCAAAATTTTCCAAACAACCTTCAAGTTTGGATGCCTTCACCACTGCAGGAAATCAGGCTTATTCTTAGGAAGCAAATCACTTACATTTGACTGATACATCTAAGGCTGTTTTGTGGGAACATAAAACTTGCACTGGCTGTTTTTGAAAATATTACTGTCAAAATCTTCATGCCTCTAATTTCCACCCCTGCAGCTGAATAATATAGCTGTCTACAAATATTTAAAGAATATTCTTGAACACTTCTGTAATAAATGCTGTAATACTGGTAATAATTTCCAAACAGAAGATAAGCTTTCCTGGCTTGCTCTGTGCAGGTATATCAGATTCTTGGTCTTCACTTACCTTGACAAAGCTGGCTATCCTGGCAAAGTTGGCTAAAACCATGTTCAGATACAAAGAGCTCTACCCTATAAACAGTCTTGTATGCAAAATAAAATAGCTAAGGTGAAATTCAACACAGTGAAAACCAAGTTCTCTACTTACTAACAAGAAATCAAATACAATCTGAAAACAATTGGCAAGACAACAAAAAACATTGACAGGACTTGAGGCCTGTATTAAACCACAGGCAGAATACAGATTAATGATATGACACTGTTGTAAAACCAAAACTGAAGGAAAGAAGAAGCAGACCATTGTCATGCCAGCATATGCCACCAGGAATATTCTATATAAAAGATAGTAATTCCTTTTCTTCACTAAGCCTTATTAAGGCTTCAGCTGGAACACTGCATTGCGTAAGAGTTTTGGTTACCATGCTTTTCAAAAAGCTAAAGAAGTGCCGTATGAAGTCCAAAGTGGAGAAGAAGAGGTTCAGAAAATATGACCTATTGAAAGAGATTGAAGAAATTGGGTTTGTTTAGTCTACAAGACTGAGGGGAGGCATGATAGCAGGCTTTCAGACATGAAAGATTGCTTGTAAGGGGACAGTAATCAATCTCTCTCTATGTCCTCTGAAGGAAGGACAAGAAGAAATCAGAGCAATTTGCAATGAAGAAAACCATATTATGAAAGCACCTCTACCAGTAGAGAGGTGTAAGCAAACTGCATGGGGAAGCTGTGGAATTTTATTGAACAAAAGGTTTACAAAAACCAGGCTTGGCAATTATCCCTTTGGGATGGTCTGCTATACTTGAGACTGGTTTATTGTAGAAGTCTGGATTAGACAAACAATCATCTGAGATCGCAATCCTATTTTTCTGTTCTTTTCCCTCACATTGCTGCTGTCACTCTAGAATACTGTCTACTACACAGAATTGTTACAAAAACAAGGAGCAGTTTGGGTTCATTTGTACTTGTATGCCATGTTGCATATCTTCTTATCTCACCTAGCTCTCTGTGCTCTGAGGTGCCATTTAACAGCCTCAGTTCCTTCTCCTATTGACAACCTCACCTACCTACTCTATGTCCTTGGTTCCCTGCTTACTTCATCTGCATATCGTCTGGGAATGAAGAAGCAAACATCGGGACTGGTTAAGAGTGCTTGCAAATAAAAAGCACGGATGGAGCAGCTGACTGGCCATCCAGCAGCTCACTGGTTCATAGAAGCAGCTGACTGACACCTTCACCTGTGTAATTTGGGTTGTCTTTCTTTACCTAGCTGCCAATTTTCACGTGACTTGGTAGAACTTCCTTAAGATTTCTGCTCCTCTGTCAAATTTGTGTTTGACTGTGTTTGAAAACAGATTTAAAGTTATCCGGTGGGGAGGGAGAGAGCGGTCTGTTACACAGATATAGCCAAACAGACACAGAGCGTGATCACACGTGCCTCGCTTCCTTACAGAATTAGGAAAAAAAAAAAACAATCTTCCCTAGTAACTCCACTTCATTCAAATCGAAGTAATTTGGACGTCTACATTCTCAGGTCCTACCAACTATTTCCACTGCCATGTTCATTAGACTGAGGTGCTTGCTAACAAAGGGAGGTTATAAAAGTATATGTTAGGCTGTGAATTTAAGGTCTACATGTCCCACAGTCATTTCCTAGAGGACTTCCCTAATACTGAGTGAAAGTGTCCCTAGGCAGAACTGTTGTAGAACAGTGCTTGTGCTTTAGCTCTTTTTTGTAGACCAAGTCTTTAGCCTCAAAAGGGCTGTAAGAAGTTTTCCTCATTAAAGACCAAATTATTTGGTTTCTCTAGTGTTACTGAGAGTTTCCAGGTTGTCCTATTTCAGATATTCTAAGAATTTTTGTTTCAGTGAATGTAGAGGTGGCTGGATAGTAGGAAAGATTAGTTTTATTTTTTCAGGGGAGAGAGAGAGGTATGTGCTACACATCACGCTTGTTTATCTCCTCTCCAGAACAGCTTACTCTACTCCACATGCTGCGCCACTAGGCAACACTATGGCATCAAACAAACTGCAAAGACAACTTTCTCAAAATTTCCTCCCATTCCCCATACTAATTAATGTGACACAACCTGGGAGATGACTGTAATTGCTACAGGTATTATGCTCCGTGTGATGTGAATTTAGAAGGTGTGAGTCACAGCAGGCTGCACTTCTACTAAAGCAATGTAAGAATCTCATCCTGAAGAGTTTAATTCATGCCAGTAGCCCTTATTCATGTAAGCAAGTCGGCAGGGCTAATGATGTATCCAAAAATTACAGGAATGAGAAAGGCTTTGCAGGATTCAACACTGCTGTTATGACCTCTGGGATAAAGAAAAGGCTAGACGCAATTTGAAATTGCAAGAAATGTGCCCACATTTTCTACGTACTTTTCATCTCATGTATGTACATCATGCAGCTTGCAATGCCATTAAGTAGCAGATGGCATGGGAGTTTCAACTGGGGTGTGTCACGGATTCTTAGTCATAAACTTCATAGATCGCTCTATTTGCTCAAAATAATCTCTTGGCAAGACATCTTACTTCCCTGCCCCCAAGGCATTGTTTGTAATAAAAGCCTGCAAATAACTATACCAGGCAATTTTGTTATTCAGTCTCCTTCCTCAACATGAAACAGAATCTCTTCCAGCCTGTGTTCTTCCTGAAGTGTCTACGGTTACTCCGTATGTGCACATTGCGCAACAGCTGCTGCATCAAACTGCTGCAGATACTTGTGCAGAGTAAAGGAATGACTAAATGCTAGTACTTTTTATTTTACAGCTCAAGAGTGAAGTTCGGCATTTGCCTCACCTAGGCTTATCTAGGCCAAGTTCTTAACACAGATAAACTGTAATATAGGATGCTCTATCAGATTTTGTGAAAGTAGATAAAAGCAGTTACATATGTTGTGATAACACAGAGAAGACACTGGAAATTACAAAACAGGCTCCTTATTTTATATTTCAGTCCCTACTAGACACTACATTTTAAGCAATGGGCCTTTAAGAAACTCCCAGGCACATCACCTCCTAGCACAAAGTTAATCTACCTTCTCAGGAGCACATTACTGTTTATTCATCACTTCTCTTAATCATTTTAAATGTGTATCTTTCAAGTTGTGTAACGACAGCACAGTCTTTTTTTTAACATACATGTTATTCACTTTCTCTACCACATGACTGCCAGCAACACCCAGCTATGTATTGCACAGATCTTTCAATGCCTTTTTCCCTGATGCTTAAAAGATATTATGCAATATTAAGTAATGGCATTATTAAGAGCGCTCAATTGCAGCTGTGAATAACTGATTGCTTCTGCCTAATTAAAAGAAGAAAAGAACAGGGTAAAGGTTTGTATATGATATGGCATTTTGTTCAAATGTAGTTTCACCCTGTGGTAAGATGTTCTGTCTTGGGTATAATCAAGTCTTGCCTGATTGTGTAATGCAAAGTCAATGCTGTAGATGAGAAATGCTCTGTTTGATAGATGAACATAAACTTAAGTCTCTTTTTACTTCATCTGTGATTATCTTGAGAGGAATATAAGCTCTGCAGCTGCTTGTTTACAACACACAAAAACACCCTGGGACACAGACTGCTAACGGATGCAAATGAGCAGCTTTCATTCACTTCATGGGATCAAAGGTCCCAGTATATAAATGTACAAACATATGTACTTATGCTTACCTCTGCTGAGTAAAACATTTGAAAACACATGTCCACAAGTATGCTCTGAATTCTAATGAAAACTGAGGAAACTCTACCATGCACTTGAATTTGAATACATGCTCTAATGATTCACTGACTAGAAATACTTTACTGAGGCAGAGACTAGGTGCCTATATCTTAGGTTACCTTTGATCCACTGCTGACAAAGGAAGTGCATGAAAAAGCCTTTTGACAGGGAATACTAGGTTTTTTCCTCTTTTTTCCTTCATAAACAAAGGAAACCCACTTTGAACTTTGAAGTACAGTAAACGTTTTTAGTTTCAGGAATTGGCAGGGGGGGTATTTTTTGTCTTATACTGCAAACTCTAACTGTTTCTTAAAAAGAAATGCGTCTTCCTTCTAGGGAAAAAAGGCTTAAAAATTATTTAATGGCTTCATTTTTTCTCTGGTATTACAGTAGTACAAAACTGTATGCCAACTCCCGTAAGAAAACCCTATCACTACAGTTAATTCCTTTAAAGCATATTCTTCTCAGGAAACTGGAGTACCATTTGCCAACCCCAAAATCTGGCTAATAGTAGACAAATGTGCTGTGCACCCATTGTAATTCAGAAGAAATGCAGCTACAAATATCTCTGCTTATTAAGGGGTTAAGGCTCAGCTTAATAAGCTAGCTATCCATTAATCAGACATAGCAATTTCCCACACATTTTTTATATCGGAACAGGTCTGCATTTGATGCAAGAACTTCAAAGACAAAAAATACCCAGTCCAATTTCTGTTTGCAGGCAGCTTACAGCCGTGGTTTGCATAGGGAATATGCTTGCAAAGAAAGAACACTGACAAGCAAAGTATCTTTGTCAAGCACATATGCACCAACATTTTTTAACTGTAATTTCTGTAGGGCAACTCTTTCACAGACATGACACAGATTTGCCGAACAATGATGTCCTGGATTCCGCCCCAGAGGGCAAGGGTTATGCCCTGCATTCAAATCTGCACCACTTCAACAGTGATCTGCCTCCCCAGGGACCTAACCATTAGCTTCCTTACTCGTAGCACAATAAACACCAACAGAGGATACGCCATGGAAAGTCATCAATGGTGAGATCCTTCTCATCTGCTTTAGCCACTAAAACTCAACTAGTTAGCCGTTTCTTTAGGAAACAGAGAGCACCTCTAGGAAAGTATTCATATCATCCTAAAATAAATGAGATCTTCCAAAGGCTCTGTTTAAGAGAGAAAGGACCTAAGCAGCAAACCTGGACTAAAAGCCTACCTTTCAGATGGTCGGCAAAATTAATTCCACCAAAAACAAGCCAAAAGAATTGTGTGCATCATAAAAACTTTTTAGATCTTTGCTAAATTGTAAAATTATAATAATAATAATAATAATAATAAACCCAAATCTCTGTATGTTCAATGCTGTGCCATGAAGTTGCTATTTTATGTATTTATATATTTATATTCATATACTTTATACATGTATAAAAAGGTATATTGTATATTTTTAAAGCTTTTTTTCCATGTGACTAAAACATATCAGATAAACTGGTGTGAACTGTTTTAATATCATGCATTTCAGTAGCATTGTTCCAATGTACCTTGTCTGCCCTATTACCCCTAAATTACAGTTTCAGTATAGGTTAAGATTCCTTTTTCTATTTATGTAACTGTAAATGGAAAAAAAAAAAAAATCTCTTTCTGTGTGTTAGGAGATAACATTATAAAGAGATTCCAGACAGGTCTTATCTAGAGAAAAGTTCACTTCTATTACAGCAACTTTGCATTTCTTTGTGGTTTGCCTGAGAATCAAACCACTCTTGAAACCACACTGACTGATTCTTTTTTAAAATTTGTATATTGTTATCATAGCGGATCTGCTATTCTTTCTTGAACTTTACCATTATGCTTATGGACGTGACACACTGTGATGTGGTATGATATGATATGATATGATATGATGATATGACATGATATGGCATTCACTTTGCTCTTCAGCTTTCTGCAGAGAAGGAGGACACTGCCTGAAATAAGGGAGTAAAATAATCTCAACTAATATAAAATGTGAGCTATTACAGAGCTCAGACAAGTTGAAGATCCAGCTCTACAATTCCTCAGTTTTTGTTTCCAACATTGACACTTCAAAAACCATACTCTTATCAATACTTCGGTTCCACCTGTTTGTTCAAGTCAATAAAGAGTTCATAAAAAGCTCTGACATTTTTCATGAAGGCTTTATGCAGTAAGCGAAATTATTCTATGTACAATAACTGCAAGAGTCCAAATTAATTGTGCGTATATCACCAACTAAATGAAAGGTACTGCAGTAGAAATTAATTATTCAAATTCTGAGGCTATCACGAACACAGTAACTAAGTCTGAGCCAATGACTACAATGGAGTGGGACCACATTTACACTCACGGAAGTGAAACCATTATCAATGTTCTCCCAAATACTTACCGTATATCCATTACTTTTTTCCAACTACTTTTTTAATGGTCTGAAATGAAGCAATACTAAGAAGCTTTGGACCTAAATATATTCTGCAATGAATATTCAATGAAAATATAAAAGGGCCCTGAACTCAAGAGAAAGTAAGGAAAAGGATGTGACTCTAGGATTCATGGCATGAGAGTGAACAACGGATTACCTACGAGAGCAGGGCTAGGTGTCAAATTCCGGCATCAGCTATAATGGTGTAAATTTATATTAGCTCCACAGAAGTCAACAAAGCTAGGTTTACACACTGTGGTAAGAATTTGAACCTGGAAGTGTAGGACGTGCTGAAATTATGGGTCAAATTTTGACCTCAATCAGTGTGCTGTATTTCTGGTGTAACCAGATAGTTCAAAGTTGAATTCCTGTTTTAAAGGCATTCTTTAAAATGTGATGATGGGTCCAAATTACAAAATCTCACAATACCCATCAAGCAGGAGTATTCTGACATAAGGTTATGGATTCATCCACACACCTGTGGATGAAATGAGAGATAAATTTTGGACATCATTTTTCATTTTGAGGTGGACAGTTCCTGGTTGCCGGCCCCACTCTCCTTACCTAATGTAAAAACACTTTTGAGGCTCTCCCACTGCCTCTCAAACCTAACCTCGGCTTGACTTACTGCCACATGAAGAAAAGCTTGATCATAACACCCCAGACTCCAAGACACAAGTTCACATGAGCAGCAGCCCCTTTGGCTTCCATGAGACAATCCATCAGAGAAACTCAATGGTACATAAAGGGCTGACCACTCAGAATTACAATTACCTGTCAATTAAACCTGTTCAGGTAGAAGCAGTCAGTGTCTCCTTCTTGAGCTCTCTCTTTCTGTTTGTTTTTTGTTTTTTTTTTTTCCCCTGGAGGAGCTCTCATCATCACCATCACCTCTCTTCTCTCTCAGTTTTTTCATCTTGAGACACTTGAGGTTTTTCTTCTATGAATCACTCTACAATAAGGAGGCCTACTTCAGATGGTATACTTTCTCTCTTAAGTTAAAAGGGCAGACAATCATTTTGGCTTTATCCTAATAGACACAATTCTGCAGCTCTCTCATTCATTGGGTCAAGAATTTCTGAAGGCATTTCCTGGAATAATCTGTAGAGCAGTAATGCCTCCTCATGCATTAGCCAGTCCGATTGCCTGATGCATTTTACACAGTTCAGTTTAGAGTCCAACTGTCGCTGCTCAGGGTTGCCAAGCTCACTCCAATTTTCCCTCACCACACACGCAATCTGATGAGATCCTTCTCATTCACTGACACTCAGCTTTCCACAGGAGCACATGCCAAACATACAAAGGCCAGGGAATGCAGAGGAATTAACCATTTTTGGAATTCAATTACTTCAAAGCCGTTTGACACACTCAAGTCACTTTTGGTCATACAGAGTATGACATGACGTAGAGAGCCTGCCCTTTTAACCTTTAAAAGCTTTCCTCTCACCTGAAATCCAGATTACACGGGAAATTCTTGGCTGAAGTAGCGTCAGTCATTGTGTTCATTAAGCAAAGTCGCTACGGGAGATTCTCAGCTGCACTACAGCGTTAGTCATTTCATTCCTGAAGCGAAGCCGTTAACCGAGGGTCATCCCCACGCGCTCTTCTCCAGTGACAAGAAGAAGTGGAGTGGGAAGGAGAAGGTGCCAGGCTCCCCCTTTTCTCCAACCCGCCTTCCTGTCCCGCCACCGTTCCCCTCTCTCCCCTCACACGACCCGGCCTGCGTCCTTTCCAAGGGTGGACAGAAAGACCTAACGAGGATTTACGTTATTCCCCCTTTTGCCGCCCCAACGACCCGTGTGCTGTGTATTGCGACCGGTGGGCAGGAAGACAAGCTTGTCATGAGGTGAATTAAGTGAATTAAGTAAATTAAGTGAAGAGTGCTTTCGTTAAGTGACTCAAGACAACCGGAGGCAGCGGTGCTCAGGCACGCCTCTCCTCCACGTCCCAGCCCGGCCGCCGGCAGACCCCCGCGGCGGGCTGCGCCCCCTCAAGCGCTCCTGCCGGGGTGCCCGCCGGCCTAAGCTAAGGCCTGTGCGAGCGCCCGGGAGCCGAGGGGCCGGAGGGCAGGCCTGGGACGCCGGGCGGGCAGCGGGACAGGCGCGGAGCGGCGGGGAACGGGTGCCAGAGGCGGTTTACCGCAGGTTCGAGGGACGAGGGCCCCCGGCGGCCTCGCCGCGGCCCCCCGCTGCCGGCGGGGAAGNCTCTGGCCGCGGAGCCACCCGGCACCCGCCTCCCGCTTCCTGCCCCGCCGCCGCTGATTGGCCCGCCGCAAGCCGAGGAATGCGAGCCACTCTTTAAAGGCGCGCGCGGCGCCCGGCGCCCGCAGTGTCCCGGCAGCACCGCTCTCGCTCCCGCTCTCCCCGCCGCCGCCTCGCCCGGGACGCCGCCGCTGTTCGCCCTCCCTCGCCGGGACAGTCGAGGGCCGCCCCGGGATATTAGCCGGAGGTGCGGGAGGCCGGCGCTGCCCCCGCCCGGATCGCTCTCCCCGGAGGTAAGTGCTGAAGCGGCTCCCGCGGCCGGGGGGGGGACGCCCACAGCTGCCCTGTCCCCGCTGCCTTCCCGCCCCTGGGAGCCGCCGGCGCGCTGGGCGGTAGGTGCGGGGTGCGGCGGCAGCGCGGTGACCTTCTTCCTTGTGCCTGTCGCCAGGCCGCTGCAGAGACGGACCTTTGCCATGGGGCCAACGGCTGTTCTCCTCCTCCTCCTCCTCGTTCTCGGCGTCTCGGAGGCCAAGCGCACTGCAGGTAAGACCAGCTCCGCGCCGGTACGCGGAGCAGTCAGGGAAGGGTGGTGGGGGGGGGGAAAACCCAAACAAAACACCACTTCTTGGTGTCTGTGTGGGCAGCCAAAGTTGTGCTCGGTGGTGAAGATCTCCAAGGCTTTCACTGAACAAAAGGTTTTTAACCTGAGCATCAGTTGGCTGGGAACAGGAAACTTTCTCTGGTGTGGAACTGGTGCAACCTTCAGAAATAGAAATGCAGAGTCTCCAGGACTGGAGCGCACAGCTTGTCCACCTCTGTGTTGGGTAGAGGAGAGGAGGTACGTGATGTAGGAACTGGCTGAAGAAGGAATGGGGCAATAGGCTGCTGTCACGGTGCTATAGAGAAGCTGCTACTGTGCTTGCTGTCACACAGACGGACTAAGCAAGCTCGCTTTCCTGTATCCTAGCGTAGGAATATTGCAGTCTGGGCTTCTGCTGTCCATTTCTCCTCTGCTAGAGTCTAATGAGGTGCCAGAACGGCTGCTACCTTTGTGTGTCAGTCAGCAGGTACCTGGCACTCTTGTGCCGGCTGGCTCCTGTACAAGAATTCACATGTGCTGCCGCACGGCAGGTCCTGGTGGGGCTGCCATACCATCGGAGCTACTGTCTGTGCTCTACTGTGAGGCGCTCTGCCTTGCACAATATGCGCTGCGAGCCAGTACGTTAAGCAATCCCGAGAGATACACACCTACTCAGCCTCTTCTTGTCCCCTGCTCATGATGCATGTTCTGATCTCTCTGCAGAGTCCAGGAGTGATGATAACAGCGTCTTTGATCTCTTTGAACTCATTGGCTTCATTCGGAAGGGAGCTGGGCGCCGGGCACCCGGGGTGCACCTGGTGAAGGGACCAGAATCCTCCAGCCCTGCTTACCGCATTGAAGATGCCAGTCGCATCCCTGCTGTCCCTGACTCCAAGTTCCAAGACTTATTAGATGCCATCCATGCTGAGAAGGGCTTCATCCTCCTGGCCACTCTCCGGCAAGCCAAGAAGAGTAGAGGCACGCTGCTGTCTGTGGAACAGAAAGATGGCTCTGGTCATGTCTTCAGTCTAGTATCGAATGGCAAGGCAGGCACCCTGGACCTGAGCCTTTCTGGGGATGGCAAGCAGCAATTAGTGTCAGTAGAAGATGCCTTGCTAGCTACAGGACATTGGAAGAATATCACCCTGTTTGTGCAGGAGGACCGGGCTCAGCTCTATGTGGGGTGTGAGAAAATGGAGAATGCTGAACTGGACATCCCCATCCAGAACATCTTTACTAGAGACCTGGCCAGCAGTGCCAGGCTCCGTATTGCCAAAGGGGGAGTCAATGACAACTTCCAGGTAAGACTTTCACTTGAGTTTTTGCCTAGTATTTTCAGTCATCTACCTTGAAGGTGCATTAGCTACTCAACCAGCCTAAGTAGCTACAAAGACCTGGGTAATAAGGGGAAAAAGGGTTCCACCACTGACTAGTTTGTGTACATCTGCTATGGACCACCTCTAAATCTACTAAACTTTAACAATGGAGCTTGAAGGATGGAGCATAAGATTTGCAGGGATGGAACTTTCTGCAGCAATAAGAAGGCGCTGAAGCTTCCAACCAGGTAGCTGTAGCTTTATTGCTCAGCTTCTTATACGAGATTCAGAAATTAGTGGGTTTTTTCCTTTCTGCCTGGAAAGTTGCCAGGTCCTTGTGGTCAAGGATGAGAATGTTGGGGAAAAAGGGCTTGTTATCATTAAGGAGAATAAGGCAATGTGTTTCACTGTGCCATCTACCTGTCATGAAATTACTCTTAATGATCTTACATGGTCCTAAGTTCCTACAAGCTCTCTCCATGCAAGTTGTACTTCTTTCCCTTGCAGTTGCTGCAAGTAGCTGTAATTCTTCCTCTGTCCACAGGGACTGCTCCAGAATGTGCGGTTTGTCTTTGGAACAACTCTGGAAACTATCCTGAGGAACAAAGGCTGCTCCAGCTGTAAGTCTGCAATCTTCTGAATCCAATGACCTATTAAAAATAAGATTCCTCATTACATTAGAAAGACAAGTTGAAACAGAACTCAGAAGTATGCTGACGTGCAAATCCACGTTGCATAAGAAATAAGATTATATTTCTGCAGGCACACTAACGAATCTGTTGGCAGCTGTTTAGCAGGTGTTACCCTGGAATGATAAATGCACATGGTAAAAAAAAAAAACAAACAAACAAAAAAAAAACAACCAAACACTTACTTTATGTGTGTTTTTGTCTCTTAGCCACTAGTGCAATCATTACTTTGGACAACCCCATCAATGGTTCCAGCCCAGCTATCCGCACTAATTACATTGGCCATAAAACAAAGGACATCCAAGCAGTCTGTGGTTTTTCCTGTGACGAACTAACAAATATGTTTGTGGAACTGCAAGGGCTCCGGTCCATGGTTACAACACTTCAAGACAGAGTTCGCAAAGTGGTGAGTGTTGGTTAAATTCACAGTACTTTTCATTAACTGGCACTGAGCGAATGAATTATAACCTGCCCTTTGAGAGCCTGTATAAATGGTAATGACTTTTCTCTCTGTCTTTTGTGGAAAAGGGTGTTTTCTATATTCACTTCTAAATATCTTCTCTCTGCCTCTCTCCCCTGCTTCCACCTAACCCACCACCCCAAGACTGAAGAAAATGAACTCATTGCCAAAGTGGTCCAGATCACTCCTGGAGTATGCATTCATAATGGAATCTTGCACAAAAATAAAGAAGAGTGGACTATTGACAGCTGCACTGAATGTACCTGCCAGGTAAGATTCCTCACACTCATAAACCCTTTGTATATAAATTCATGAGTTGAAATTCACCGATACTTCTAAATGACATTCTTTGTTAGAAAGAATGAATCCTACACAGAACTGGGCATGCTACAGTAGTCAGAGAATGATCCAGTTTATTTCATCCTACTAGATCTCTGGTATAAAGGCAGTTTTCATACAGTCTTACAACGCAATATTTTAGAAAATTACACAAAACATCACTCTGATACAGCAGTTAAACACTTAGTTCCTCAATTTGGGGGATGCCTGCATACTTTACATAAGTCCGTGAGTAAACTAAAAGTCAGCATCAGTAGAAAAAACTTACAGTACTATCAGATTTTCTCCCTGGAATACTTTAGATCTGCCTTCTGCCCTCACTGAACCTCCTGCTGGCTTATTAGGAAAAGACATTCTAGTACTTGGTAAAGGCTCTTGACAAACTTACGGGGTTTTTCTTTATGTAACAAAGGCTTCTGGCTGTGTCCTATTAGCTGTTACACATTATATGGAACAGCAATCCCTTCCAGATTTCAGTTTAGCTGTTTAAATCGCAGGATCACCTGGCAAGATACTTATGCTTTGTGTTCCGCTTCTGCGGAAGGTTGTAAAAATACACCAAAACATACAGTTTCAGAGTTTGAACTCTTTTATTGCTCCCTTTAACTGTAAGTATACCTTAGCAAAAGCATCTTGTAGTACCAGTCAACCAAACAGTGGGTTAACTGGCTTGCTGCCGTTTAGAAACTAATGGCTGAGTATTTGTACATGTGCAATCCAAGGCATCTCACAAAGTTCTGTATCTGCTTCTGTAGATCTCTACATCTCTTGTCTTGTAGTCAGCAAATGATACTGCGACTTCTGCATCTGCTTCTTTCCTACCAACCCTCTTACTCAATGCTAGCTGTAATTGCCTTAATGTAGTCATTTGCTTGGGGAGATTAAAAATAGCAAACATGAGAGCATTCTTCTGACCAAGCTGCTACCTTCAAGAAGCGAAACTACAGGCTGCCCTTTAGCTCCCACTGAGACTGGAGGTGGGAGTTCTTGCCCTGCCTGCTTGGCTTAAAGATCAAACACCTCTAAGTATGAGTTATAGATCTTACGGGTCTTGAGCAGAGTCCACTAAACTTGTTTTTCTTTACTATATAATCAGCCTAAATCCATATTAACTGAAAATTGGCTTCTCGTTCTTGTTTTGTTCCCTTGAAGTCTGACCTTATACTTTAGGTATCAAGTGATAGTCTTTTACTCTAGCCAGCATCTGGTAGCTAATCTTGATCAACTTCTGCAAAACCAAAATAATTGCACTCTTGACTGAAAAATAATGGGTAAGAATGGGAATGAGATGAAGTTTGACTAAAAAATACCTGGGACTACCCTTGGGTTGTATTAGCTCTAAATACAAGGTTCTCTGCTTTAGATGTGTTATTGAGTCTTTAAGTGCTGCAGAAAAGATCTCTTTATCACTTAACCATAGTTCAGACATTGTTTATATTCCCCTTGCTTATTGAAATTCTTGAAATTCTTTATAGAACTCTGCCACTATATGCCGGAAAGTGTCCTGTCCTCTCATGCCTTGTTCCAATGCCACTGTGCCTGATGGAGAGTGCTGCCCCCGATGCTGGCGTAAGTACTTAATACCTTCACACTTCTATAGCAGTTGCCTTCATCTAGCTAGACACGTGCTACTCTAAAGTTTAGCACAACTGGATATAACCTTGCATTACTGGAGTGAGGTTAGCCTGATGCCTCTGAGATTAATCACTTAAGTGATGCACGTGAGCACTGACACAAAGATTTGAGTCTATGGCTTTATCTTGTACAAGGAAGGAAGATGCATGTGGCTTTTGAGAACAGTTGTGTCCTTTTTTTGTGGAGAGAGGGGTGGGAGAAAAGACTATGGAAAAACATGTACCTGGAGTCTTATTCAGAGCTGTACCCCTCTGCAGCTAGCGACTATGCAGATGATGGATGGTCGCCTTGGTCTGAATGGACTTCATGTTCTGTGACCTGTGGGAATGGGATTCAGCAGAGAGGACGATCCTGTGACAGTCTCAATAACCGCTGTGAAGGGTCTTCCGTACAGACTCGGACTTGCCATCTTCAGGAGTGTGACAAGAGATGTAAGTACTTAATCTATTCACGCTGGTAATAAAACACAGGCTGCTTTTATTGGCTTAATACTAACAGCAAAGATTATCCATTGGGATGGAGCATTGGCTGATAGCTTTAAGGACTTATATTAATCAGGTAAAGGGGACCAGGTAGTTAATGCAGTAAACAAGCACGTTTGAGCACTGCTCCCAGGACAAAATTTGAGGCCAGTTTAGGTATGCCGTTTCTCTAGTGATAAAACAACTTGATCTGTGATGGCGCTGAGGCTATCCAATATATTTGGAGTCTTTGGTACAGTTCTGGTACTGGCTATGTCCTAGGTGCTGTCCAGCTGAAGTCTGTTTTTCAGAAACTCTATTAATAACAGACATCTCTCTCTTGTAGTTAAACAGGATGGTGGCTGGAGTCACTGGTCACCATGGTCATCATGTTCTGTCACTTGTGGCACGGGCATCATCACTAGAATTCGCCTCTGCAACTCTCCAGTACCACAGCTGAATGGCAAACCTTGTGAGGGTGAGGCAAGAGAAAACAAATCCTGCCAGAAAGATCCTTGCCCAAGTAAGTGTGCCCAGGTGGTAACAACTATTTGGTAGCTTAAGTGGTGAACTTCCTGAGTAGTTGCTATATAGTCTAGTTCTAGTAGTCTTCTCTCTTTAAACTTAGAGGTGGGCTAGGTAAAACCTCAAGGGTTATTTTTAGATGAAACTAAACTGTTTCCTATGGCTCTTCCTTCGAATCCATTAATTCTGTCACTTATGTCTGAACAACGTCTGAAGTGCTTTCACGACAAAAGTAATAGTCCTTAGTCAGGTAGAAACTGCTTGTAACACTGAATTTAAAGCTATATGTCTTCTGTCTCCCTTTAGTTAATGGCAACTGGGGACCATGGTCTCCATGGGATGCTTGCACAGTGACATGTGGAGGAGGACTTCAAAAACGTAGCCGTCTCTGCAATAATCCTGAGCCTCAGTACGGTGGGAAGACTTGTGTCGGCGAAGCTAGAGGGACTCAGGTCTGCAACAAACAGGACTGTCCAATTGGTGAGTATCCATTTTCCTATAAACATCCAAAGGTTGTGGACAATCTTGAAAATACTGATTAAAAAACTTAGACGTAAGCCTGTAAAACACAAGTGCTAGAATTTTAAACCAGTATATTGGCCAAATAAAGTACTATAGCAGCACGGTAACTGTCCCTCATCTTAACACTTTCTCATTTGCTTCTCAGATGGGTGTCTGTCTAATCCCTGCTTTGCGGGGACTACATGTACCAGCTCCCCTGATGGTTCCTGGAAGTGTGGTGCCTGTCCTGCTGGCTACCATGGTGATGGTGTCCACTGCCAAGATATTGATGAGGTAAGAAGACTAGAGCTTATTCCTTCAAAGGGAGTGAAAGAAAATAGGAAGGCAGAATAAAATCCCAGTGTTTTACAACACTAACTGTTGTTCTTCGCCATCTCACTTGTATTTCAGTGCAAAGAGGTTCCTGATGCCTGCTTTGTCTTCAACGGAGTGCACAGGTGTGAGAATACAGAACCTGGGTACAACTGTCTGCCTTGTCCACCACGTTTCACTGGGACACAGCCATTTGGTCGCAGTGTTGAGGATGCCATGGCTAACAAACAGGTACTGTCAATTTGAGAACTGTCCTGGGTTATGAAATCTCACAAAGTTTCTCAACAACAGAAAGAACCTATGCATTTCAGGGAAGAAGGACTTGGTACATTTGATAAAACGCCATCCTCCCTGATTCAGAACGGGAGCATTAAGCAGTATCTATTGGAGTTCAAAATGAGTTTTAAAAATTACTGTCCTCCTCAGCCATGGAGGGTTCAGATGTCATACATAACTTTAGGAAAGTAATTTTAATCAGTATTCACCTATGATCCAACAATATGTGCCGTAGAGATATTTTATTGCTTGGTTCCATTTGACAATAAATAAGGTTTGAACAAGAAAAATAATAATTAGCGTTAAGTCTCCTACTGGAGTTGGGAAGTAGAAGACAGTAGCGTGTGAGGCTTTTTTTTCCTGATTGAAGGATCTCTGATGAAAACAAGCATGTATTTTTTCCATGTTTTATTTGAATCCCTGGGGGAAAATGAGGGATAAAAAGATGTTTCCAGTGGATTTAATTTCTGTGTGGTCTTCCAGGTCTGCAAGCCACGTAATCCATGCACAGATGGAACACATGACTGCAACAAGAATGCCAAATGCAATTACCTTGGTCACTTCAGTGACCCCATGTATCGCTGTGAATGTAAACCAGGCTATGCTGGCAATGGCATAATCTGTGGAGAAGATACTGACTTGGATGGATGGCCAAATGAGAATCTTGTTTGTGTTGCCAACGCCACTTACCACTGTAAAAAAGTAAGTTTATCCTGTTTTCCCATCTACTGTTATAACAGCCTGTCTATCTGAGAAATATACAAAATATGTTAAGGTTTGAGGTATAAAGCAAGCCTTTATCTAGCTAGAGCTATTAAACTATCCTCTCTGCAAATAAAACTGGTAAAATACCCCTCTGTGTAGGAATACCATTGTCAAGGTATTGCTAGGAGGCTCTTGCTGTTGCTTTAGATATTCCTGCGAGATGGGAAAAAATGAGGCCTGACACAATTATAAATGTTTGTTATAAATGTTCTAGGAAGACTCTCTAGTTTAGGCTATACCTATACCAGCTTTATTCTGACAGATATCTATCTCCAGGGGAAGAAAAAAGAGGCTAAGATTCTCAAGAGCAGCCAAATCTTTCTCTCAAAAATGATGTGAACTATGGCTTTCAAAGACTAATTCTCATAGTAATGACTAGCTAAAACTGAGACAATTACAGAAAGAGAACACCTACCTGATTGAGGTATTATGGTTTTGCCTAATGATTAGGTCTTACCTGCTAAAATCCCTACTGTAATCATGCCAAGAGTAAACACATCTGTGTACTTTCTCCTTTCTAGGATAACTGCCCTAATCTGCCCAACTCTGGGCAGGAAGACTATGATAAGGATGGGATTGGTGATGCCTGTGATAATGATGACGACGATGATAGTATTCCTGATGACCGGGTAAGACAACACAAAAGAACATCCTTTGATAATGTTGCTCTGCCATTCCCCTTCCTAAGGCTGGGGTCTAGCTTCTGACCTTAATCTTGAGAGGGCCACAGGAAACTACTGGCACTGACAGCTATCCTAGAAACCTTTAGATATGCATAACTATGCAGGTAAACTTTCTGCAGCTGGTTGAGCTTTGAAAGTGAATCTTCATTTACATTTGGCCATTTCTACACTCATACAAGCAACAGGATGTTTTGAGATAAAGCATTCCAGTTTTAACTGTTTCCCTGCCTTTCATTTCTCCTTTCTTATAGTGGTATAGGCATAAGCAGAATCTGGTTAAAGCTTTTAATTTCACTCTTTTTAAAGCTTGACTTCTTTCTTGCTCTTGCAGGATAACTGTCCATTCATCTACAACCCACAGCAGTATGACTATGATAGGGATGATGTTGGTGACCGCTGTGATAACTGCCCCTACAATCACAACCCTGATCAAACTGACACTGACAACAATGGAGAAGGAGATGCATGTGCAGTGGATATTGATGGAGATGGTAGGTGGCCTCTAATTACTCCTTTAGATGGTTTTCTAATCACAGATTGACCATATGTAACCAAGGTACCGCAGAGCTTCATCCCTGAACACACAAAAGTTCTCCTCTGGTGGTTTTAGGACACAGACCACTGAAGTAACAGTTATAGCTAATGGAAATTTGCTTTAAAATACACATTTTGGCACAATTAAATTCTAGCTCTGCTCTTGCAGGCAATAGGAACAGAAGCGTGTGGCAGAGCTAGAGATGAGTCAATCTTCAAAGCTTTCAAATGCCACTCAAAATGCTTTCAAAAATATATCAAGAAGGTGGTGGCTTTATACAGTCCCCTGTAGCATTTAGATGTCTGACTTCTGCTCATGAGCTCTCCTTAATTTTGCAGGGGTCCTTAATGAAAGGGACAACTGCCAATATGTCTACAATGTAGACCAGAGGGATACAGACTTGGATGGTGTTGGAGATCAGTGTGACAACTGTCCACTGGAACACAATCCTGACCAGGTAAGGGATTTGCATTATATAAATAGAAGACTGGTATTATAAAAATATAATGTGCTGCGTATTGTAGAAAATATTCCACCAATAGGTTACAGCTTAAACCTGATTTGTCAAAAATCATTCTTATTAATTTGCCAAATGGTGCCTTTACCAAATAACATGCTCTCACAGTTCAAACAGCTGCTTGCTATTTTCTGAAAAGTAACTTGAGTGAACATCTGTGAGACTACTGCATGTACTCGTCTCCTAAACGTTTTTTAGGTTTGTCAGTTCTGGTGTTCTTGTAGTAAGGATATGAAATTCGTGGGAGCACTGTAAGAAATCGAGGTGGGTAGGAACTAACCTCTTCATTGCCTGTAGTGCTGTGTTCACTTAAACACAGTCACTCTTTAATCTTTGTCCTTAAGTTCAAACCAGCTGCATTTCAAAAGATAAGTTCTCTACCAGTAAGTTGAAGGCAGCACAGATTGCTTTTCTCTAAGGAAAAGGCATATTCTTACACTTCTTAAAATTCTCTTTCATAAAAATCTAGGGGGATCCACCATGTCACACAACTTACTCATCCAAAAACATTGGAAGGCAGAAGTAGATAAAGCCTGTGCCATCCTGTCAAGTACAAGGCTCTGAGTTTAATAGCTTCAGGGACATAACTGGAATGTTTGAAAGGTTAGAAAAGCTCTTGCAGATCAGTGGAATCTAGTGTAGTACGGTCACGTAGCCTAAAAGCAGTGTTACTTGAAGGATTTAAAGAGATAATATAAAATTTCTTAGTCTTTGTCGCTTGCTTTACTACTTCCCCACCTGAAGGTGGAAAATGCCTGGAGGTCCTTTCAGGCAATGTTTCTCTTAGAACTTTGAAATCTTAATATAAGACTCTAATGTTTTTTCAAATACTTTTCTAATCAAGTTCTAGGAGTGGAGATATTAGATTTCAAACGGCAGAATTAATAGCTGTTCAAATTGTGTGGTATGCCTTCTGTCTACACCAACACTAGGCTCATCCACCACTGACAAGACTGCTAGACTAAACCTTGAGGCAGCCTCAGGGATGACTGGATTGTTTTTAGCATTAAAGAAGCTGACTTAAGCAAATGACTGGCTAAAATATGTGATCAGCAAGCCCAGCAGTTTATATGCAGTCTTTGACCATTAAGGCAATAATTGTCATGACATGAGTAAATGTCAGTGGGCGTGAAGAGCATTATAGGCTTTTATGGTAAAGAAAACTATGATAAGGTGTGAAAGCTCTAAAACCAAGACTTGTTAGACTATGTTTTAATGTTACAGTCTCTACTGGCTAGGTACAGAGTAGTCCTACCCTTATCTGGCCCTTGGAACCAGAGAGCTGCCAGAGAAGGTGGGAGGTAAAGTACCCTGTGTCCAGTATGGTACACTAGTGACAGAAGAGTCACGTGGCAGAAGGGAGAAGAGAAGCTGACGACCACACTGCTTTCTGCTGCTGTCGACTCAAATTAAAACGAGGGCAACACTAAAGTAGCCCTAAAGCAGTTAGCACAGGCAGCTTTAAGTAAGCATGTACTAATCCTAATACCTCACGATATCCATCTTAGCTCTTGCTAAAGCAAGCAAAAATCCCAATTAATTCTAGCTATTAAGACTCCTATTTCAGCCTTTTTTAAAGTGGCTTTTTAAAATGTTCTTTTTTTTTTTTTTTTTCCCTTTCTTTGCACAACCCGTATTTCTACCGCCTGTGGNTTTTTTTTTTTTTCCCTTCCTTAGGAAGACACTGATTCTGACCGCATTGGTGATCAGTGCGACAACAATCAGGACATAGATGAAGATGGCCATCAAAATAATCTTGATAACTGCCCCTATGTGCCCAATGCCAATCAAGCTGACCATGACAAGGATGGAAAAGGTGATGCCTGTGACCATGATGATGACAACGATGGTATTCCTGATGACAAAGATAACTGCAGATTGGTTGCCAACCCAGATCAAGCTGATTCTGATGGTAAGATGGCCAGTATCATAGTAACATTTTAAGAGTATCTTCCAATAGTTTGCTCTATCTTTTTTCCCATACTGTTTAGGGTTGGACAAAACTTCCAAGTAACAAAGATAGAATGTCTGTACTGTTATTATAGTGCTCCTCACTCCTGAGGAGCAGTGACAAAATGACCACATATCCAACTTATTCCTAAGTCACCATCAGGCTGGGGTGAAAGGGCATTTATACAGTAGCTGTTGTAGCTTCTGTAGTGTGTCTGCCAGCAGTACCTGGGCAGTCAGAGATCTGCAATTAAGACTTCAACTCCAAGTTGTAAGACTCAGAAGCAAACAGCAATGTTGATATAATGGTGAAATTATTTGTGTCCTGCAGGTGATGGACGTGGAGATGCTTGCAAAGATGACTTTGACCAAGACAGTGTGCCAGACATTGACGATATCTGCCCTGAAAATGTGGACATTAGTGAGACTGACTTCAGAAGATTTCAGATGATTCCGCTGGATCC
>VZTL01018611.1:0-14970 GCA_013400535.1 Scopus umbretta | reverse complement strand
ATTCTATGATTCTTTAACTTTTTAGACTTGCTAAGGAACTTCAGTTTAATTTTTTTAGACATAGCACAGATAATTATTTTTGCAACCAGAACCTAGATCTCTGCTGGCAGGTTTCTAAGCATGTCTGACAGATCTGTGCCGCTGCTAGTTAGGGGAAAAATTTTCCTTAACAAATAGGCAGGATGATTATCAGACTTGAAACAACAGAAACATCTCAAAACTTATTTTGTGCAGCAAATGTCTTCTCCTGTTACAGCACCAGGACTTGCTGGAAAATACAAGTATAGTCTTTCTGAGAATGGCCATGATACCTTTTTGGAACCAGCCTTACAGGTAGACTGTTCGCCTCCACCGTAAACAAACAGATTGTCACTCGTTGCTCCCCCCATCCAGCTTTCCCAACTACTTTGCAAATTTTACTTTTTGAGAGAACTAAAGAAAGTGATTAATTAATCAAATCATTACCTCACTGCTGCTTCACTAGCAATATTCCAGTTTCTGGACAGGTATCAACAGAAACAAGTTACGAATGAATTTTAAAAGGATGAAAGGAGAAATTAAAACATTACTATGTGTATGCAGCTCTTTTTCTCCTGATTTAAAAGGCACGTTATTTATTTAACTATTGGTCATGTTGCAAAAAAATGAAAATTGAAAAACAGTGATACATTTTTCAGTATATTCTACTACTTTTGCAATAGATCAAGAAGGACATTTTCCCTCTTTCCTGTAATGTTCTTTCTTTGAACTCCACTACACCAGCCCAGATGCTTGCATTTATGTTTTCCTTGTCAAGCATATGGAAATATTAGGAAGAATGAAAGCATTTACTTTTTCTGCTTCCTTTCGATTTAATATTGTGCTTTATTTCCTAATGCCTGCTGTCACTATTGGTTCTTATCCTTATCGTTCGAACTCGTAAAGACATTACCAACAGATTTATTTAGAAAAAGACAGTACAGAAAAGCTTGAAAATAGACATTTACCAATAAGTATATGAAATGTTGTTTCGATAAGTGTAGAGTTTACCAGAACTCCACCAAGCTTCATAAGATCGCTGTAGTAAATATCGTTTGGCCATTTTACTCGCAGATCAATATCCTAAAGAAATAAAAACACACATTTAGAAACACTTTGTTCTTTGATACTGACTATAAGAACATGGCTCATTCATCACTCCATATTCTGTATTTTCTGTACCTCTTTGCCACACCGCATGTGATACTGTCAACTGCTCTTCACAGTGAGAACCTATTTAAGTGCTCCACAAACGTTACACAGACAATGACATCTTGAATTTCAGAAAGGAAATTTAGCAGACAGGAGAAATTCCCATTCACAACTATGTAAACACTTCAGTAATGTCCTAAATGTATTCAACGCTTTCGTCGGCTACGCTCAAGCAACACCATGGAGCTGGAAACACAAACTGTGCTGTGTGACACTGCTTCAGCGCAATAGAGAAGTTTTTGTTGAAACCACAGAACTGAACTGAACTTTGCACCGGCTACTTAAACACAAAAAGAAAGCAAATGTGCTTCCTGTAGTTTGAAAAACTGCATATGACTGTATCCCCAGAGGCAAATTATGGGAGGTGCTCCAGGACTACGAGAGTCGCATTCCCTCCTATTGTAGATTATGAAATCCCTTTACAGGATGTGTGAAAACTGCACCTGGGTCCATGTCTACTTTCCTGACAGATTTAAAGGCCAGAAAGGAGTCCATTACACGTACACTGACAGGAAATACTACCTGATTTTGCTATCAAAGCATTCTAAGAGAGTATCACCAATTCATATTCATTATGGAAAACAACTTGACTCTTCAGACTGGGAAAGGATTTATAGAAGACTCTTGAGACATGCCAAGTATGACACACTTAAAGAGTATTATCAGTGTTAAGTGATCTTCTGAAGAGCTATTCAGTAGATCTTACTTAAGGAAAACGTACACCTGTAAGACACCAGACGCTAGCTCTGCGACTGAAGTGACAGCAAGCATGAAGAACAACCAAGTTAACTGGGTATTCTCATGACGTAAACTACACAGCAGAGACTTTGCCACAAAATGGAGTTACAAGGTACTGCACAACTGTCTGCGTGTCAAAGAAACAATGGGCATCACAAAATACGTTGGAAACGAAGCACAGTCGTACCTTCACTTCGAGAGAGATGCCTGCTGTTCTCAGAATGGGAAGGCAAAGCACTCTCTTGATATAAGGCCCACTTGCATTTGCAGCACTAACATCTGACAGCAAAACTTCCAACTGAGCGGTCAGACTTTCTCCGTGAAGACCCAGAAGGCAGGCCTCAGTCACTGCCTGTTTAGCACAGTCAACGTTCGTGGCAATCCTAAAAACGAGGACTGGCTGATAAACTGAGACACGGGTACTTCAGATTTTTGAATGGAAATCCTGAAAGGGACTTTGAGCATAGCGAACGACATGACAGTGCGTTAAAGTATTATTAGGATTCTGACATAAGGCCACAGAGGTATGGACGTTTGGAGGAGGCAATGAAACCTCATCTATAGATTAGCCCATTGTTTGCAGCTACTGCAGTTTGCATGGCACAGATGTTCATCTGACATAAAGAAAAGCCCTGCGTTACCAAAAAGTCTAAAGCGGGAATTCAAGCACTGAGTTTCCGATAAAACTTTGAATTTCCTTGCTTTAACGTATTTGAGTCCAGACCCTGAACACTGTTTTCATCCATTGTCTACGGTGGACGTACTGTTAAAAGACATTCAGTAGCTCTGTCTCGGTCATAGCAAGCTACATATTGGACATGTGCTATGTACGGTACATGTATTATTGATACATACTATTTTTATATTAATATTTAGTACTTCAGTCACCTTTTTCCTCCTGAATGGAATAAAATAAAAAATCCCACAGTATACCAGGGTAGGCATACAGAAGCAAAAACACCTCCATTCATAAATTAACTCCTTCCCCAGTCAGACTAATATTTCATAAAACTAACTCTTGTCCCTTCTATTTTAAATGGTTAAATTATGCACTCTAGCCAAATATTTTATATTGCAAATTTTAGCCTGAAGCGTTTTGGTTTTATAGTCAAGTTATGAAGCACTGAAGTTAGAAGGTTTTAATAGAAAGGCTGACAGACCCTAAACTACAGCAAAGCTACTGGGTGCCACTATAATAAAGTTCATGTGTAAATGTGTATAAGTCATTGATTTTCTGTAATATAGGAAACATATGCTTTAGTTAACTACTTCTGTAAAATACCAAAGTTTTATAGTTAGCAAATATTAGGAAATGGTAACATTAAAAAGGAGATATATGAGGTGATGAAGAAGACTGGTTCTTCATTTTAATACTGACGACAGGACACTTGATTCCCTCTTGAGGGCAATACTCCTAAGCTCTTGCTTTAGAAATCAGTTTTCAACCTTAAACAAGGGTTGGAAAAGTCCTTTAAAAGGGATAAAGTGACCACTGAAACAGCACCAACAAAAAAAGCAGAAAAGGATTTGTCAGTTTTATTCATTTTCCCTCCTCCCTCTTCCCTAACTCCTTCAAAATCAAAACAAATTAACTCAATTGTTAGACAAACAAAATTGACGTTTTCTTTACTGCTGAAGACCGAGTCTTAAGTTTCATAAGATTATGAGTGAAATGAATGTAGTATACTTAATCAGCTCAATAAAAGACAGTATTCATCATACGTATACTGGACTTCTTAAAACATATAAATAATCAAGCGTATATGAAGGGCTAAGTTTACCACTATATTAGTACTGAAGAGCTATATTATGCATTCAGTCATTCAACGCATAGAAGACATAGTTAAAGTCTGAATTTAATGAAAATGGAAACAGGAATTTTGAGATAGATTAGGGTGACATACCTCATATCCTGGTATTGATCTAACTGACTCTACCACCGCCAAGGACACCAGGTGTTGAATAAAAGGAATTCTCTGGCCCAGGTTGGAATGCAGAGGAATGGTGATATGTAAAGTGGACAGTGCACAGCCCACAGGACTGAGCCAAACATTTCCACCGCGACCTGGGGAAGGAGAGGAAAAAAGTTAACTTCAACTCAAGAAAAAAATATTTATAGAAAAGATCGCTTTGTTAATGTAGACAACTACAAAAGAGAATGATTCAGTAGTATCCATCCAAGAATCTACTGTAAGTCCTGTAATGGAGTTTCCAAACTAATTTTGAAGGAAAGAAATGTTAGGAAATGAAAGAAAAAAGGTTAAAGTGCAAAGCTTTTTCTTTAAAAAAACAGCAGGTTGTTTAATATGCATGCTGCCACTCAGTCTCCTAGGATGTCCTAAATGACTCACTTCCAGGATTTTCCTGGTATCTGGTAACATACACAGTTCAAAACATCTTGCTTTGTTTAAGGGAAGGAGTATTTGTGAAGATGCTCTGGGTGCATCTAGAAATCCATCCACATTAGGAATCAACTTGACACAAGCCAGATCTGTACCAAAAGCCAGGCAACCACCTTCATGGAGATCTGTGCTGAGAAGAGCTTATTAGCACTGTGTTTTTGTCATAAACTGAATGTGGCTTTGAAATCAGTGCTAGCACCTTCCTGGGAAAGAAACAGAACTTGCTCATATTTACTTGCAAAAGACTGAAAGCCCACATGACAGTCCAGGCAGGTCCTGCAGACTCAAGAAACCTCTCCCTCGGAGCAAGTCAAGACCTGGTCTTGCTCCACTTAAGCCAAAAAGGAGTTCTGATTTGGAAGTCTGACTTGTATTACACTAAATGTAGTGATGGCAGTTTCCACGACTGGGGAGACTTTTGGCAGAAACTAGAAGACCACTAAATCATTTCTGCAAAAGCCACCAAACATCCTGAAAATGTTTACTTTGGTCTCTGTTAACTTAGGTTTTGAGTTTGAATCCACAGTTCAAGCGGGAGGAGAAGAGGAAACTATTGTTCTACAGATTATATTATCAAAAATACTCATGATGGATCTTTAAGGCAGCTAGGTGACATTAAAATGTCCTGTTTCATATGTTTAATATGCATTTATTAGTACTAGAAGGAAACATACCTTTCCCTTGTGTTTGTCGAACGGCAATTGCTATTAAACCCATCTCCTCAGGCAACTCGAACATTAACCTGCCAATTAGGAAAAAAAAAACCCAACATGCTTATCAGCCAGAACACCAAGCTACATTCATGAAAATCTAGGCTTAAATATCAGGTAATATTTTACCTTAACACTGCACTACCATTTATCCTTTTTCAGTTAACATTTATTCTTGACCAAAAAGCATTAGCATATTAAGAAAAGTTTAACTGAAAAATGATCACGTAAAACATTACTGTATCTATCTCACTGGAAAAAGCTATAGCCATAGTTCACTTAAGGTGCCTTCTGATAACATACGTTTTGTATTTCTTCACGTTTTCTTGAAGTGCTTATTTTTTGCGTGTCACTATCTTCAGTAAGTGACAACTAGCAATTCTAGACATTTGTTTCTACTTACAGCAAATTTTTGTTCATACTACAGAATATAAGAGCAGCAGTTTCTGATTATTTAGAAAACCAATATGGTGGCAATAAAGCAGTTTAAAAGATACACTATCCCCTGAGAACTAATTATGATTTAACTACAGTAAATAAATCTACACCTTCTGAGAACTCTAGAGAACACTGGCTTATTTTAGGCTTGTGTTCTGCTTTTAAAATAGTTTCACTTAAAAGAATACTAACTTTCCTCCGGGGATAAGTAGAAAGTGCACTTTAACACCACCAAATGAGTCAATGCTAGACTTGAAAAAAAGAAGAAAAAAACCCTACTGTGAGAACTTAGTTCAAGCTACTTTAAAACAGATCTGAACTGTACTACGATCCTCCTTCATTTCACATTTTCAGGAAGAGTTATTTAACAGATAAAACAGATATTCAGGATGTTGCCAGCAAGGTAAACCCTGAACGTGATTTATAGCCTACAAACCTACTTCTAATATGGGCACAAATATCGCGCTGTTCGTTCGTATAAAAGCAATCTTGTCTTGGAGATAAGTGCAGTCCAAATCAGGAAAAAGTACCATTCAAAATCATTTCCTCTGAATTTCAGATATGTATGAAAGGCGTTTCAAGTTCTGCAGTCAAGCAAGTATCACTGGGCAGCAGATGCCAGCTGCAAGCAGAAGCGTCCCCCTGCCGCTCACGGACACCCGTCCTTAGGCAGGCAACAAGTTAAGGAACTGTCCGCCCCTCTGCTTCGCGGGTTGAAAAGCAAGGTGTCAGTAACTCCTTGGGGCTGTATCGGTAGCAAAATGCAAGGAGGATCCCCGAGGTTTCAAAGTGTAGTTCAAATGGCTGACTGGCTTTCATGATGATCAAAATGGAGGTTATTGGAGGGCCCAAGCCAGGTCTGGACCACAAACGTCTTCACTAATTAGAAATACTTGAACCCAAACTGACAGAAGCCATAACAGGCTCCACAATGTTTTCCCACAGTACTCCTGAATCAGCGAGATCTTGTCAAAGAGCAATAGCCAGAAAATCTCTTTGCCAGTCCCCTTCCAGTTCCATTACGGCTCAATAATTGTTTCCTTTTGACCCTATGGATTACACACTGAGACCAGGCTCACCTATCTACCGCCAACCTTTAACATTAAAAATACACCTCTTCTTACGCTGGGACCTAGAGGAAAATCCTCTGTAGCATTTTATGCCCACGAGGCTTCAGCCCCGTCTTCTGGCAACAGCGTGATTTCAGTTACAACACCAAGTTCATGGTTCTGCAACATGAAAATCTAATTTAGATTTGGAAGCACAGTTAGGAAGAGATTACAGGCTTTGTCGAAATACACTGATTTCTGCTACTTCTCCATTTACGTATTTGTTTTTAAATAGGAAAAAAAAAGTCATGTGCTGCCACGATGGGAGGAAAATAATCAGAGCAGGAAACAACGTTAATTATGAATCCAAAACAGAGGCTTCTAGAACAAAGAGATATGATTAACAGAACGTATGAATGTAGCTATTAGAGGCTTGGCAGCAGGTAACAACATATTAAATGCAGAGACTGAGTTTGTACTTTTAAGGGCCATGAAGACATTCTTTAACCGAAATAACATGGGGAAGTTGTTAATACCCAGACTGATACAGCAAGAGACAGATAGATTTATTTTTACTACTTCCTGAGATTGTTCTGGAATTACCATGAAGCCTATGATAATAAAAACCCTCACACAACCACCCCCCCAAACTTCAGAGCTTCGTAAATTGTGTGTGCTTGTTAGTTTTTTTTCTGGGAGAAACAACTTGGGTTTTCCTTAGCAGAAAGAGTAACCGTATGTGCACTTTTTTACATATTGACTTCCCTTCTTTTCTTTCAACTTAATCAGTTGCAGATTTAACGATTTCATTTTTCTGCACAGCAACTTAATCAGTGCTCACCACATTTTCCCCCTGAAATATTTGCCTTCAAGAAATTCTCTGTTCTTTTTTTGTGCTCTTTAACTAACTTGCTCTACATATTAAGTCAGAAGACCACACTGAGATACAAGAGTAGGGAAACATGAAATGTCTGAAGACAGATTTACCCATCAGGAAGAATATCAGATGGCACCTATGTGACCGTAGAAGATGATACTAGAATTTTATGTAAATTTTTCTTTTCTGCTTTGAACATTTTTGTGGTATTTTCCAAAACGTGAGCTAGGCACTTTTAGCATTCAAGAATATTAAACCAGCTGAAATATTAAGAGAGAGATTCCAGTAAAATTTTTTATACAAATACCCTCCTCCCACCCCGTAGTGCATACTATGAATGTTGTCAAGAATAATAAATGATACTTAATTGTTTTATAGACATTTCAAGTCTAAGGAGGACTCTGTCTTCACGGCTAGTCAATACAATGACTTTTCTTCCTACGTGAATGTACAATGGGAATTGAAACCACAAAAATTATGTTTGAATAATGTTAACGGCCTGACAACTATAACATTCATTTATGTTGTGGGTTTAAGGTTGAAACTCTCATTAATGCATCCTGCTGTGTTACAGTATCGCCGAGGTATTACAACAGGCAGCATTACATTCCAGATGTTAAAATACCTGGGTACAAGAGGGTAAGTTATGAACAGATTTCTCCCTTCACTTCGAGTTCCTTGTCTGAAAATCTCACTCTCCAATAGCTTGTTTATAGAGTACTACAAAAGCAACTTTACAAAAACCTTTCCATTTTTAGTCAAATGGAAAGCAAGATGCCTTCTGACCAGTTTCTTGTATTATTTTGGACAAAAAGGTGCCCTGAACACTTGCTTTGCTACTTTATATCTACTGTTTCTGTCCATTATGTCCAATGTGAAAATGAGCAGTGTGCCTTCTAATATTTTCCTAAGTTCTTCTCCATTGCCCTCCATCTCCTTTTCATAGCCCTCAGCTCCATGATGCTGTGTCTGACTCCAAGCTCTGTGTGCTGAATGGTCTGCCAGAGGGCATGCTGGCCAAGCAGAATAGGTAACTCTCTGAGTCCACACTGCAGACTCCTTGGTGGCAGCACTGATCTGGGTGTCTCTCTCCTACCTGGAAGCCTGTTTTCATGAGACGATGAATACTTAAAGGAGCTCAAAGATATGGAAGTCTCCTGTAAAACAGGCAGTAGACTGACTGCGAGCTGGTGGGCCGCGATCAGAGGAGAAGCCACCAAGAATGACATCATGGTGGGAGTCTGTTACAGACCACCTAATCAGAAGGAGGAAGTGGAAAAAGTCTTTTTAAGTAACCTGAGGACATCTGCAGATCACAGATCCTGATCCCTATGGGAGACTCCCATATCTGCTAAAAGGCAAAGTGGGATGCAAGCAATCCAGCTGACTTGTGGGGGAAGATAGGGACAAGCTCTTAACACAGATATCAGATGATCAACTGGAGAGATCGACTCGATCTGCTACAAACAAGGGAGAGCTGACTGGGGAGGTGGTAATCTTTGGCAGCTTTGGTTGTAGCAACCATGAACCAATGCTGCTCAGGATCCCAAGAGGAATGAGGAAGGCAAGTAACAGAGTACAAACCCGGGATTTAATGAGAGCAGAATTCAGTTTATTCAGGGACCTGATAGATGGGATCTTACGAGAGGGAAGCAAACCCAGCAGACCTAGTCTTTAAAGACAACCTCCCACAGACAAAATAACAGTCCATCACAATACTGAGGAAAATAAGTAGATGAACGAGGAGGCTAGTCTGGCTAAAAAGGGAATTCATGACTGTAAAGAGAACATACAAAAGAGATGGAAGCAAGGAGGAATGCTACAAAGGAGAAATGCAGAAACATTGTCCTGACAGGCAAGGATGGTGTTAGGAAAGCTGAAGATCAGCTATAATAGAGATTGGCAAGAAACATGGCAACAGGAACTTCTGCTGCTACATGATAAGAATAAACAAGGAAAATGTGGGCTTGCAGCTGACTGAGGCAAAAGCACAGCGGACGCACATAAGGCTGAGTTACTCAATGCATTCTTTGCCCTGGTCTTCACCAGCAAGGTCTCCCAGGCCTTTATGCATATAGACAGGGTTCAAGAAGAGGAAATACCAACAGTAGAAAAGGATTGATCTCACAAATCTCATGTGAAATCTTGACTCATACAAGTCCATGAGAGCAGATGGGATGCATCTGAGCGTGCAGACAGCTGGCTGACGGCACGTCAAGGCTGTTTTCTACTGTCATGGTCATGGTGATCAGGGGAAGTCCCAGATGAATGGAGAAGGGCAAATGTTGCAACCATCTTCAAGATGGTCTTTCGTGGCACCCCTGTATCCAAGTTTGGCCATTGTGGTCTAGATGGATGCACTACCAGATGAGCAAAAAGTGTCTGGATTCTGGGATTGAAAAGTAATGGTTTGTACCCTACCTGTAGGCTGGATACAAATGCAGTTACTCCAGGGTTTATTCTGAGACCTATCCTATTTAATATCTTAACAGCATTACCAACAACCTCTAGGAGGAAACAGCATGCACGTTAATCAAGTTGTGATAACACAGAACTATGAGGGTAACTAAGCATTGGAATGAGATGCCCAGAGGGGCGTGAAGTATTTCTGCCCTTGGAGGTTTTCGAGATCTGACTGGAAACAACCCTGAGCAAGCTGGTCTGAATTCACTGTTGAGCCTCCATAAAAGAAGGAGGTTGGACTAGAGACCTTCAGGCATCCCTTCCACTCTGAATGAGTCTTTGACTCCAGGAAATGTACAGAAATGGGGTATCTCTGGTGTTTCTAGCTGCCCTTTAAATTTGGATGAGATCTGTCAGAAACTAGCCACTAGCTACTAATTCATAACTCAGCAATTTAGCCCAAAGGCTGTTCACTGGAATCCCCTATCCCAAGTAGGATCCTAGATTACAGTCATTTTCATACTCTCTTACTAGCCTAAATATTTAATTTTACCCATCTTCCACTTTCCACGCAGTACTTTATACAGGACCAGATGCCATATGCAGGCTCCCAAATGACTGACTTCCACAGCTGAGACAGGTAGAACACCTAAACTGTTAATCCTGCTGCGGCTTATTTAAGTGATAGGAATCTTACCGCTCTGCACTGTTACAACTTTTCCTGTATCCAGCAGGCAAAATATGTGCCAGAATACACTATTACATGAATGCACTCTTCTGTTCTATTACAAAAATCCATAGCTTCTTTCACTTTATAGTGGGTTTCCCTATAGCAATGTTAGAACAGAAAGGACCATTTAGTGTCAAATTCTCTTTGCGCTCCTTAGATACACTGAAGTCCTACATCAGTGAGAAAAAGCGTTAAGGGATTACAGTGTCCCAGGCTTATGGCAAACTAAAAAAGTACTGGAACCTTGGACTGCTAGTTCCTTGTACCTCACTTCAATAAATGCTACAAAAAGAAGACTGCCCTATACCAGTCATGACATTTTCAGGAAGGAATAATCTATTGATACTATGAATGACACAGGTTAGCAACCTATATATACTTTGGCTGGTTGGTTAGTCTTTGAGAGCAGTGCACTAGTAACAACATAGTTTCAACAAAACTGCAATATACAGGAAGACTGTAAGTAGAGCAAAGTCATGCGAGTTATTTTTCAGCTGGATCAACGATCTAATCTGGCTCACCAAAAATGAACACTGCTGTTGGCAAACGGGAAGCAACATTAAAAGAGGCCAGTGGATAGAGGGGAAGACTAAACCACCTCTTTCTTACCACCCATGTACTTACGCTTGATTCAAATTACCGTATTATGGCCTCGGAATAGCGCATGCTTTGCTTCTGGGATTGCTCTGAGAATCAGGCCTGCTGAACAGGCAGGGTAAAACTCTACCATTAAATGCTCATTTTTTCTGCTCACTGCATTTTTCAGCTGGTAATTTTCTTGTCTCTCTATTTTTATACCAGATATTTTATAATTAGTCCTTTGTATATGTTTATAGGCTTTTCCTCTTAAAAAAAGAAAAAGAGAATTTTAAAACACAGCACCATACAGCCAAAGGTGTCAGGAAACATACCCAAATAAGAAAGGACTCCAAAAAATTGGTTTGCCAACAAAATGCCAGTAAAATTTGAAACCTGGGTTCAGACACACTGGTAACGTTCCAAAACCGAAAACTTAAAGAACTTCTTTATTCAGTAAATCAGCTTCTCTGTGAATATCATCAAGACCACAAACTTACAGTAAAGGAGGGAGTTTCCAAGGGAGATGTGAGGAGAGTTTAGGAGTTTAAGTTCTTTCAATTTTTGATTTGAAAAGCAAAAACCTCTACTGTTTTGAACAATTTATTTAATTTTTTTCCTATAGTAAGTAATCCTTTCAATTCATGCCTTTTCTTTATTTGAAAAAGCTACCTGAAGCATACTGAAAAGTTAACATAAGACAAATGGAAATGAAACAGATTTCATTAAAAAAAAAAATTAACTCCAGTGCCAAGATTTAAGAAACAGAATAGTTACTGGAATGCAGTGAAACGTATTTATCATAACATGTTAAGAATAGAATCTTCAGAGTGGAATAAAAAGTTATAAACATATTGATCAAAACCAGATTTAACCACTCTTGTCCACAGCAAAGCACGGTATGGATGCTATAAAAAATTTAAAACATACAGATCAATGCAGCCTGTAGTGATGTCACTTTTAACAGTAATTTCATCACACTTCATTAGATAAGAGTGAACAAGTCTGGTCACTGTCTGAGGGGGAAACCTTAAAGAAACCCCATACAGTACGGCAAGAAACAACAGCGTTTCAGTAAGGTGGCAAATCTATTTCAAGTCACCATTGAATTCACTAATTTACGGTGTGAGGCATCGCAAGCAGTGGGATCTCAAAAGTAATCCATGGTGATTCTGACTTCATACAATATTACTTAAAGTCACCTCTCAGATAAAATAGCAAACCGAGAACTTTTTGCATACACAGCGATTTTAACTTGATATTCTGGCCAATTTCTAGTCTGGGTAATTACATTTCCTCACAAAAATTTCTCTGCAATTTACTAAGACAGCACTTCATTTCCCGTCCTAAGTCATACAGGGTGTTAAATAGTTGCCACGTCCCACCACAGCAGCGATGAAGTTATTCCCGAGCAGCCACTCAAACAGTTAGGGTTAATGTAGAACAAAAGACACTGGACATATCGTGTAAATTAAAGTGAGCGTGAAAAAGAATTCTATGTAAGAAGAAACTAGCTGTCCTCTCCAAATCCTTCACAGAGGTTTCCACTGCAAACTGAGAAAAATTAAAGCATTTCAACAAAAAAAATCCATTCCTTGCTAAGTAACTGTAGAAGACCTAAAAAATTAGCAATAACATTTGTTCTCCCTAGATTCACGATTTTTCCTTTATCCTTTCACTGTTGAAAGTTTCATCAAAACCAATCATACTTAAAATCACAGAAGTAATTAATAATTAAGAGAATACCCTAAAAGCCTTTAAATTTTCCTGTGATTTGCTTTTATTTCTTTTATTTTATGCCTGCAACATATATTGTCCTCCAAATTTAGGGCCTGGTGGTTTATGATAATGGTAATATGGCTGTCTATATAAACCTAAGGATCTAGCAAATTTCTAGTCTTCCTAATCCAATGCTAGCTGAAAAATATTTTTATTTTTTCTCCTCTTTCTAAAGGCACACTGAATGGTGTTCCTACCCTAAAACACGAGGCAGCATTTTTACATTGTTTGACATTTCTTGTGGTCTGTAGATTAGATTTTACCTTTGGGGGACCAGTTGGTTAGTTTAACATTCTTTCAGAAAAATATTTTTAAAGTGAAAAACAATTAACTAAAATTTCACGCAAATGTCTTCATTACCACTGTTTTCCTCGGCCAAAAGCATCTCAGTCTCAATTTTAAAATTTCCATGTGCCTCTCTTGCCATGTAATTTAAAAATACACACAGAACTTCTTGTAAGAGCTAAAAGCTTGTTCGTAGTCTTATTTCTATGATACAGGGTACACTGTACAATGTATGTTACAAGCATCGTCATGAAGACGGTAGTTTGACATGTTACTTGGCATTAAATCAAATCTTCATGATTTTGCCCAGGTGCTACAACTATTAGAAAACAACTATGGCTTCATAAACTGGCAGGTAAAGCACAGTTATTTTACTTGTGTGTCTTTTTTTCCATTAAGTACCGTGAAATAGGAAATCTTTGAAAAAAGTATTACTAACATGATTTTGCTGTGCAAAAGCAATCAAAACCACTGTATTCCTCCTATGTCAATAAGCCCAGAATTTAATTGCAAAACTCCCACAGACGAAAATGTCAGTTTTTTTCCTCCTTCTCTATTAAAAAAAAACCCTAGATGTGTAGCATCTAGAAATTTCGGAAGTATAATGTAAGAGATTAATGCAAAAGGAGAAATTTAATGAAAACCTGGGAAAAAAGGGCTTTTTTTTGTTTAAAGAAAAAGTGTTCCAGTGAGAGCCATTTTTAAAATACATTCTTAGAAAATGGCAATTCAGCGCTAAAATTTTAGTTTTCATTTGAAACACTTGGTTTAGCAAGTAAAGGTTAGAATATTATTTCTAAAAGGCATTATGAGACCTGATGAGATGTTCTCCACATACATTATTTTTCATAGAAAATACAGATTCACAAAAGCCACTATTGTCTAAGAGGAGGAGGACCTAATTTGTCTGAAACAATGCCATTTTTCCTTTGAAACACTTCACACTTGTTGGAGGTATTTTCAGCCTAGTCAAACATGTAAGTTGCTTCAAATATATGGAAATGATAAGGTTTTGAATTATTTAACCGTTGAAATGTATCTACCCATGGTACCACAACTGGACTTTCACGTGCCTCAGTTTCCCCCGAAGCCTCAGGTTCCATTAAGGAGCGACATTTGCCATCCAACTTGTGGCTCCCCTTTGCTAAGCCATGCAATGCTTCATAGGGGATGCATTTTTGGATGAGGACTCTGGCCTATCAACCAGAGTAGCAACGTGGGGTATCCTAACTAGAACCTTCATGAGGCATAAAAGTCCTATATGGTCTTCTAATTCGTTGTTGAGCTGACTTGAAATGAAGCATTGAGCTGGGTTATAAATCCTGAACATTGCACTTCAACATCCCTGAACAGAATTTCCCTGCAATTTCTTGCTCCCTGTGTAAAGAAGGGAGTGACGATACTTCAGCTTTTTTCTGGTTTGAAGTTGCAGCTCATGTTAGAGATAGTAATCCAGAAAGATTATTGCTTTTTTTTTTTTATGGTGAAGAAAAAAAGGCAATAAACACAATAGCTGAACTCAGTTGGCTCTGTATTCATGTGTCTAATAATTAAAACACAAAAATGCTCTCATCGAATACCGGAGTCTTATACTAGCTGCTACCTCACAGTGCCAACAGAAACCACAAGATTTCTAAATTCAGTATTAAAGCATACAGAACTTTTCTCATGCAAGAGCCAACATCCAAAAACATATAAATAAAGAACAGAAAAGTTCTGTTTCCAAATATGTTGTTAAATATTTTTAAAACCC
>VZTL01018610.1:0-11589 GCA_013400535.1 Scopus umbretta | reverse complement strand
AACTGTGTTTCCTGCTTTTTCAAATAAATTTCTAGAACTGGAGACTTCATAATCACTTCATCTTTGGAGATACCCAGGCAGGTCCATGATGACTGCTGTGGACTTCTACATTAGGCAGTCCATCTGAACTGCTTTATCCAGACAACATTTCATAAGAACTTTTGATTTAAAATGCATCACAAAATCCTTCCACCAATGATAGCAGCAAGAAGCTTCAGCTTGTATCAGAGAAGAAATTTCCCAGAGGTTACAGTTTATGAAGTTTTTCATTCTGCAAATTAGAGTGTATTTTTTGAAGGAAGAGAAACTGAAAACGGGCAAGCTCGATTGTGTGAGCAAAACTAGAGATTCTTCTTCAGCCACCTGCAAATATCCCCTCTTTTTAAAGGTTGTGTCCACTTTCATTTTATATGCTACACAGTGAAAATAGAACACGCATGAAACATGCCAAAAATTAGAAGTTAAAAGGGGAATTTAAGGGATTGTAAAAGACATTAAGCATAAATTTGGAATTAGATGTGGATAATTTATTTAGTATCTTTTGACAAGTGGTGCATATTCAGAATATATCTGTAATTCAGGGAAGCACTTAACTGCAAGCACTAATTGTATTTTAATATAAATGTTTCTGCCAGAAAATGAAGGGATAACTTGTTAACTGTGGCTTTCCTGAGGAAACAAAACATTGAAGAATGTTTTGCTGAAGAAACGATCAATATTTTTTTTGAAACCCACACAAAAGAAGAAACAAAGAGGGAACTTTAGATAATCTAGAGCTGAATGTTTTTCCGCCAACAAATCTGCAAGACATCCATTTTGAATCACCAAGAGTAAAACTGTTTTCCGCAAAGCCAGATAATTTACTATTGTTAGCTACTTCTTTCATGTTAGGAAATATTCAGTGCTCAAATTGTTTCTTTTTGAAGCTGTTAAGATTTTCAAACTTAGGCTGTGTTGCCACTGAAATCATCGCACTGGGGTTTCAAAAGAGTGATTATTACTAAAATTCACAGTCATAGCAAATCAGTGGAGCAACAAGAACACCAGGCACTGTTATGTTCTGGAATACCTCACATGCAAATATAGCAAAAAGTATTCCTTCACATCCTAAGACTGAGGAGCAAATCAGTGGGCCAAGTCCCAAGAAATGATATATAGAGACCATTTTCTTATTAAATTGGCCACAGTTAATGCTACAGAAAATAAATTAATACTCATCTTGGGCATTAGGAAGTAGGCTGGTTGTAAGTGGTCCAGGAATTGTCATTATATTGCTCTGCTGGTTTCCTTCAGCAGCATAATAGATATATCCGTTACCCTAGCTGACAACAGCTAATAGCGCAGAACAAAGAAAAAGCATCACTACTGATGTAGGTGAAGCTTCCAATGACAATTGCCTGACTGCGAGACTCAGGCTTTGCCCTGTTTCTCTTGCACCACAATTAAGTAGCAAGGCAATTCTGGGTAGCACAGTGAAGACCTGAGAAAGATAGTGTTGCTAACAGTAGCCATAATTTTTTGTTTGTTTGTTTTGCTAAGGTCTTGTGATTCATGTTCAACTTGTTACTTAGAAAATATTTCTGAAATAAGCACTTTCCATTTTCTTCGTAACGTATTTAGTCTTTCCTGTTAAAGAAGAAAGGCACACAGACTG
The DNA here is from genome assembly GCA_013400535.1 of Scopus umbretta. Classification (NCBI taxonomy): domain Eukaryota; kingdom Metazoa; phylum Chordata; class Aves; order Pelecaniformes; family Scopidae; genus Scopus; species Scopus umbretta. The sequence goes on along the minus strand of VZTL01018610.1, from coordinate 9,935 downwards.
GAGTAAGCTTAGTCACTGCACGTAGTTCAAAGTTGCTAAACTGATGTTGCTCTTCTGCTAAGCTGAATACAAACCAAGAGGGATTTTTATTTCAATGTGTACCACTACAGTTCAGCAAAATTTCTACAGCTATTTGAAAAGCAGGGTAGGAACTGAATTGTTTTGATTCTTGAAATACCTTTCTTAAAGCTCAGACAGAAAAATCATTGTATGTATTGTTGTGAGAGATCAAGACAGAAAGCTTTTCTTAAAAGAAAAATTCTATTTGTCCTGTCAAGTCACAAAAAATCATTTTATTTCCTGCCTGCCTGGGACAGTGCAGAACTTGGTTAAGTAAACTGGAACAAAATACAATTTTGATTGTAAGCCTGCTGTTTACTTTTCTTTATTTGGTCAGATCATACTGGAAAAACTTGTTCAGAATAAACTTCATCTCTAGTGAATGGGTATTTGTACATTGCAATTTTAATAGGATCTATGATTACTGACGTAGCTATGGTAGCTTTGTGTTAGAGGAAGTTTAAACAGAAGCAAGAACACTAAAGATAACTAATCTGTACTTACTAAGCCTTCTGGATATTACTTCTAGAAGTGCGTAAGTAATACTAAAGCACACTGCCATATACCTAAAACACACAAGGCTGTTACAGAAAAATAAGCATTATGGTCATGAATAACACAGTTTGCATTCACTTTTTTACTGAGAGCGCAAATTGAAATCATGTCAACTAACACTAAATGTATTCAGATCAGCTAATACAATTTGTGTTTAAAAAGGAGTACTTCCATTTTCGCTACTGTTAAAACCAGACTGGTGCACCGATGGAAGATACTGGCCAATATATGGAACCACTTTGTTATAGTTCTGAATGACCTTTTGACAGCTGCAGTTTCTCTGTTGGGTCAGAGAAAATGTTTGCTTCAGTATGTTTATTCAAGAAATGCAAATTAAAACTGGAAAAAAAAAATCAAGTGGGAACTTAAGTCAGAAAAATTATTTTCTTAAAAAAAAAAATAGGTAGGAAGGGTTAAGAGCTGGTAGTTCCAAAGTCTAAGGAATTACAATTAACTAGTTCAATTAGTCCTGTTTCCAGGATTACTCTGTTCATATTTTGATTTCTAAAAATACTAGCAAGCCTGTGACACAGAGGTCAACTTAAACTTACATTTTCAGTGATTCTGAGGCTGCAGATTTTGCCTCTAGGCGATGTGTTTTTGGATTACCTGGTGTATTTGATAGTCATATTTGTTATAAATTTTAGAGTTGATTTAAGAGCTTGGATCCATAAGAAGGTACTTTTGACATTAGTCATCTCTGCAGCCTTTCCATGTGCATGGCCTTAAATTTTCTACTCTACCTGGATGTAACCATCTAACACGTTTCTTCCTAAACCTCTTTTTCTCAAGGAAGGTGTGATTTTAGTCTTCTGCTGCTAGAAAGACCATCAAATGCTGTATCCACAGGCTGAAATTACTCAGAAAATAAGATATATTCGGTTCTGTGTGAAGGTCACAAGTAATAAAGCCTCCAAGGCACTATCTTCCGGTGAATCTTTGCTGCCAAAAAGGCAACATACATTATCTTTTACACGTCTCCCTTGGAAGCAATTGATGCTCATTCCTTCTGAGCTGTTACAGTCTCTGGCAGAGAGAAATAGGCTGTCGGGAGCATTCTAGAGCTACAGGCCCTCTGTTCTCCCCATGACACGCTGGGAAGTAGATTATGGTCTTTGTGCCTGTGAGAGATTTTACAATTCTGCATTCTGTGCATTGCACCTCTGACTAGTCTCGCCACTGCTTTGCTAAAACCTATTGGGTGCTGGCTGTGATGCTCTTCAAGGTGGAGCAGTTACAGCAGTGCACGAGCATCATCCAATCTGCAAGGTATTTCTCACATAAATAGTGTGCTTGCTACTGTCATTTTTCACCAGCTGAAATAAGTCATTACAAGCCACAGAAAGAAAACGTCACATGGTTATTGCCTTACAAACTTACGCCACCTGCCAGCACTGGTCACATGAGCAACATTTTTTTAGTGCTCCGATTGACACTGGTATGAGATGTGCATACACACCCACAGCTTAAGAAAACAGTTAGCTAAGGAAGGGTTCTGGAAAGATTACTGCTGTGCTAAACAGCTTTTCAGTCATAGTTTGTGGAGTTGCTAGTTGGAAATAATAGAGGGTTCTCCTTGCAGTGGCTATTTGATCTAACCTTGAGTACACACCTGACATTCACAACTCAGTTACTCCTGAATTTCTGCATCAAGGCAGTGCGCTTCCATTTTCACGCACCGATGACAGCACAGCAGCACATTTCCAAACCCTGTTTTACATCAAGAGGGAGCATCCACTCCTTGCCTGTTACCTGCATCAATTCTTGCTGATGCATTCAAAGCAAATTTAATCTTATGATTCAATTGCTAGATTGAGTCGTGCATTTGACTGCAGTTGGAAGCTTCCAAAGTAACTTGGGGGAGTCACTCTTTGTGTCTTTACGTATACGAGATCAGGCACTATCAGATTCGATATACTGCTATTGCCGTTTTCGAGTCATACAAGAGTATGATAGTGTTGCCCTACAACGCTGCGAGGAGATAGTTCCCTTAGCCTCCATCTTTAGAGCATCCATACTGTTCCGCACTTTGGCTTACACAAACAGTAATCCTCTTGAACAGCCTGTCCTGTGGGTCTGCTCTCTGACCTGATGCTCAGTCCTGATACTGGCCTCCTGCCAGCAGCTGGGAGACTGCCGCGATGCGTAGCCCTGCCTTACTGCACAGCCTCCGTGCTTGTCCTTCTCTGGCTCCTTCTTTATGTAATCCCTTGCCTCTTCTCCCCCATCCCTTGAAGAGCCATTTACAAGGAGACTCTTGACACTGAACTCAGGGGAAGCACTAATCCTGCCCATTTCAGACCCCTGACACAACATGTAAACCCTTTAAGAACACATGATCTGCCCTCTGGTGGCTAATTTTAGGTGGAATAATTATGACAATACCTTGGTTTAACTCACCACTTCCGATTTAATAATATATTGTAGCACTTGAGAAGGCCTTTTCTTAAACAAATTTAAGCATTTTTTAAAAAATCATGTACGTCCTGATGGCCTGGTCTTACATATTTTGATTTCTTAGCACCAAAGATCTAGTATCCATAGTGTAATTATATAAGATAAATATGCATATTTACTGATTTTTTGCAGGGAGTTGATATAAAATTTAGACAGGATGAGAGCAGAGATCAAAATCTGTATTCTGTGCTAAGTTCAACATAAATTTCAGCCCCTGCAGGCTGCATCTGTAGCTGTTGAAACTTACAGGCTATCTTCATTTTTTACAAGGTATGTAGAATGGCAGTGGATCAGCGTGCACCCTGCCTCACCTACGTACTGCCTCCACACTCTGTACTGCCCCTCCCTGCGCTGCTTTGGAGATTCCTGCCCAAATCTCTTTCCCTCGCATCCAGCACTCTCTCCTCCCTTTCTCCACTCCCAAGCAACGCCTAGAGTATTTATTTGCTTGCTCCCCCCCACCTTCTGTTTTCTGGGGGGGGGGTGGAGGGATTTTGGGGGGGTTTGTTTGCAGACAAAGCCAGCTTGAGAACCTTCCCGGTTAGCCTGTCTGATAGGAGTGCTGCAGAACATTCCTCTGTATTTGACTGCAAATGCAAAAACTTCAAAGTAAATGAGAAAACACTTACTGATATCATTAAGTACACATTTAGGTGAGTATTTAAGAACCTTCACAGCCTTGCAAAAACCAATAGATTTGCAAAATGTTTCCTCACTGACAGCAGAACTCAGCAGTTTCATTTGCTGTTACTCTGTCCAAAAGCAGCCTCAGCAAGATCAGCAAGGTTGTTTGGAAGCTCAGATTCACAGCAGAATTCAAAACTGAATGCATTAACAGACCAAAAGGCTTGAAATATGACCTTGTCATTACTGCAGTATATTTGAGCAACATATATGGCAATGAATCCAATGGCAGGAGTTCCTAATAATGGCAAGTTCATAAAGGATATTAGAAACAGAAAACTTGTTCGAATAATAAGTATGCAAAAACTTGAGTAAGCATGTAGTATTTGCCCAGCATTTGCTACAAAAGCCAATAGGACCATGGACAAACCGACCTGAATAGCTCTAACAAGCAGAAGCAGGTTTGGAGTTTGAAGAGGGAAGATGTGTATAACATGAGAAGTCTCTCCAGCTCTTTGTTACGTTCTAGCCATTTGGTGAAGATGAATAATTTCATTTCTTCTCTAGTTTGTGGGGGATTTAGAGATAGTCTTGTACCAGTGCAGTTTCTTTCTTCTTTAAGAAGTTATTCAGTATTTATGTTCTTTGTACAGGATTTTTTCTTCAACTAGACACCACACTGATAGAATTTTCAGATTATATAAGTGGCCCAGTTTTTAAAGAAAAAAATGAATCTTTTCCCATCTTCCCTTATTTTCACCCAATTTCAGAGAATGCATTTCAGCATTTCTGAAAATTAGGCCAATAATGACCAGCCTTGCACTCATTATACTGGTTACCACCTGACATTCAGCTGATTGATGATGCAGGGATTTATTGGGTAGGAAACCGTTACATTCCCTCTGCAGTGTATTTGTCCCATTGTGTGCACACAGAATACAGAAATCAGATAATGTGGCATCAACAAAAGAATAGCCTGGCACTCAGCTACGCCCTTACATCTCAGACAGTAATTCCTGTGTAAAGCATTTGTCAGGTGTTGCAGAGAACAGTAAGATACAAACACTGTTATTCAGGAGGCAGGGAGAAGACAGCAAGCGAGAGACCCCTCTACAAGATCCTTAGTTATTGGGACTCCCATGCAGCCAGGTTCATCCTGAGTCAGAGGGACCACTGAGCCTTTTCTGCTTCTGCCTGTTCCACACACAGGGTAGCAGAAACATCCCAGGAGTATTTCAGCTGGATCACTTAGTGCAGGAGAGCTAGATTCTCCCTAAACATGCAGGTTTTCCTAGAAAACAATTAAGCTGGCTCCTGTGCACAGCAGCAGCCTATCTGCAGAGGCTGTGTGCCACGTGGTATATGTACCACACAGACCAAGGAAGCAGTGACTAGATTCTTCCCCATCAGAAAAACAGCTTTTCAGAGCCTAACTGCAGTAGGAAAAGCAGTCAGTCACTCAGTGAAAGATCAGTCACTGGACAGCAATTAGCTGAACAGTTTGATGTAACAGCTGAGGAGAGGCCAAGGTTTCTTTCCGTTCCAAAATATTTTGTAGTAATGTCTCTGTTTAGAGTTGTGGCTTGGCAGCACTGTGTTGGACTTCTAAGAGACCAGCATTACCCAGACAACTTTTTTTCAGCCTGTAAGTGCATCTAGTCAGCTGTCCTAAGGACTTTGGGCCTTCCCAAGAACAGAGGTACAGAGTTTTGGTAATCTCACTGTGGAAACAGCATCCCCAGGCAGGGCCAGAGCCCTGTGGAATGGGGTCAGAGAAATCTGATTACTCTAGAAAATATCAGAGCACAGAACATCAGTGTTTCTGTCTTGAACTGTCATTACAGATATGAACTGCAGCGCTCGGTGGTGAACTCTGTGCTTGCTCCTCACTTGTCTTTGCAAGTCAGCAGAGCCAGGACATTTCTGCATTACTTGCTGTCATTAGCTGTAAGAGTCTTGCGGGAAACCAAAGCAGTACATAACTACAAGTAATTCTCAAGAGGCTGCTGTCACACACACAAGTGTTTTGGAGAATGGCACTGGTTAACCCTTACTGGGTGCTCCTCACACATAACTCTTATGCCTCGGTGCCTGCCTTCTCCAAACTGAATCCCTTAATGCCCTGCATTTTCAGAATGTGATGCTCATTATATTCATCCTAACAAAGGAAGTGCTAACAGATGCAGACATATACTCAATTTGGCAAGTAGTTAATTCCAACTTACTACCCGAGAGTTACGTTTATTTTAGTAATGGTATGCTGTGAAGCACTGGGATATCCAGAAAGAGCACTCTTGATAAAAAAAATTACAAGAGACAGCATATTTATTCTATGTTCCTTCTTTCATTTATATTTTTCAGCAAAAGGATCAATAGTATCCCAAAGACATTAAAATAAAGCTGAATCTACAGAACAGAGCTCAAGTTATCTGCTGGATAAGCAGTCTTCCCCTTTTCCTTAAAACAATAAAGTTCCAAATTACTTTTCTCTGAACAACTTTCTCCTGTGTTCCAATTTCATCTGTGTGAAGCTTGCTTCGCTTTTTTTCTGGATCTTGTTTAAAGCCTTAGCTCTCACTCACCCTGCCTCAGAACAGTCATTCATTTTAATAGTCCAGCCAAAGTCCCCAGTTTTACGTGAACCACAGAACAAACAGAAAAACGAAAGACAAAGAAACACGAAGAGGAAAGGTTGCTTTTAGAGATCCTATGATAGCTCAAAACCTGGGTTTCCTGCATTTCAGTGCAAAGCCCTATTTAAAGGGCAGAATGACCATCACATTTTTTTTTTTGCATTTCATCTTTTCCCCTTTCAGTCTACATTTAAATCCAGGCCAAACTCTCCTCCTTTCCCACCCCCCAAATCACCATGAGTGTCAGGCAAACTTACTCAGTTGTGATCGCCAGCTTGTTCTTTGCCTGCTTCAAGGAGAATCTGTTGAACCCTGGTGGTGACTGATGACTGAGGGACTGACCAGACTTGATTAGAAACTGCCAGCCAAGTGGCAAGTAATTGATGCAGCTAGTTACTCACACGAGCATCCCAGGCACTGGCAGACATACGGGAACCCAATGTATGACTGAATGGCAGACACAAGCACTGATCCCGTCCACCTGTACGCTCAGTGTCTCGTGTTGAGAAGAGAGTGAGAGGGTGTCGCTTTCCTCCCCTCCTCTTTTTCATTTTTAGCTCTTCTACCAGGAGGGAATTCTTTTACCCAAGACTGACATTCTAATGAGCAATCTGTGCCAACTCCACTAAACATCACAGTTTCTTTTTAACCTTTAAACCAAACTGTCCTTTAATCTGTTTTCATGTCCATTTTTTGACATTATTATGCTAAACCTTTCAGCACCAGGAACTGCACTAACATTACACTGAAAGACAGTTTTCCCCAAGACTGTATATCCTTTTGATTGGAACGAGAGAGAAGTACATTACATTTTCACAATAGTAGTAACAGTGGCCCTAGAAGATGGTTACTGAAGTTGCTTAGTTCTGGACCTGGATGTGCCTCTGCCTATAGATACACCCCTTCCTACTCCTGCCATATTAATAATGCAAAAAGAAGAGATAATACGAAATGCCTCTGTAAGTACCTTTTAAGCATCTGACCTATATTTTTAGGAAACATTAAAGTAGTATTTGATTGTATAGTTTCAGTATATGTGTTAACTCACCACAGTGTGGTAGAGAAAAAAAAAATCTAATTACATACTGTTGTATAACTGCTCTTTACCCTAAGATTAGCATAATTTTATAAAAGTGAATTAGTCTGGTTTAATTGGTGTAATGAAAGAAGTGGTAGTGTTTTCTACACTGGTATCGCAAATGTGTAGATGAAAATAAGCAAAAGCTTTGCAAGGTTAGAGGTCACTAATTGTGATTGCTAAATACTTTTTTTCCCAGGTAATACTCTTAATTGAAGAAAATGTTTAATTAGGCAGAAATAAGCAGCTATAATTTAAAAGGTAAATTGAAGAGGGTATTGCAGAATGCCTCTGTTAAAGGCGTAGCAGAAATTTAACGCTTTTTAAAAGAAAGTATCGTTCCAGAATCTCAACTCCTCATTTCCCTTTTCCAGTTTTCTGTTCTTTCTCATTTAGCCAGTGCAGTTGCTGAACTTTTCCTGTCATTGAGAATCCTTCATACAGAGGGAAGATGACATTTGAACAGACCTATATGAAATTAGCAGTATATAATATGATGCTGTTAGAGTTCTTCACAGTTTTCATTTTTTGATATATTTCAAGATTTATTGATGAATGATTTTAATATTTTTTACCATCTTTTGAATAATGGTAATGCTGTCTTACTCTCAAGGATATATTTCAGCTATCAACTTTTTGCTTCTTAAAAAGAAATCAGAATACTTTCAGTTCTCAAATTTGAAGCCATTGTGATACTGTCTAATATTACTGCAGTCTGGAGATTTCTGTGACCAATTACTTACATGAATGCCATTCTATACTCTATCATTTCTTTGGTGTCCCTGATTTATCTCTCAAAGCCTTTGACTTTACGTTTGGCTTTTATGTAGAAGCAGAGCAGGTCATGTGGTTATCCAGAGGCATTAGCATGGTAATTTTCTTCAAGTTGAGTAGGTGGAAATAATTAATGGACTGCTTTATTGATGTACATAGATAGCTGATTCTCTCTGTGGTTTCAATTCCCAGCTTCAATAAAGTAGCTTGAGATTTTATCTGAGGGACCAGTAATTACACAGGGCAAGAATAATTGCTGCACAAATACAATCTGATTGTGTTTTATGCTATTGCCAAGGCTGATGTTAAAGCTTAAACATATAAACAAGGATTTGCTGTATGAATAAGTTGACTCCTTTTATTTAAACTCATGAACTCTAGAGTAACTTAAATTCAGAAAATCTGTGCTCTTGAAAGTTGAGCAAACTTCAAAGAAGAAGTTTTAGTCTTAGTACAGTGCAACACAGAAATAACTTTACTGTCTTGACGCGACTCCATCTCCTATTATTGACAGTGATCAGTAGCAGGTACCTTGGGAAAAATAAGCACTTATAAAAATAAGTACCATGAAAATTGGATCACATTTGTTACCTTTTATCTCTTAGACTGATGCAGATTTTATGTGAGGATTTTGGCAATTCAAGTCACTGTGGTATTCATCCTAGAGTTCTGATTGACCCTAATGATTTTGTTCATTTTATCAATTTATACTAGAAGTTGTTTTTCTGATGCTTGATTTTGAGACAGTTTCTCAGATTCCTTCCCTGTAAAGCAGCTCCTGTGTGGGAACCTCCCTAGGTACCTTTGTAAGCAATAAGGAAAAAAAAAACTGCTACAACTTTGCTGCTACACTATCTTTCTGTGCTCCTTTTCCTGCTTGATCATCAGCTGGCCCTACAGACTCGGGCAGGATCCTTGCCTCTCACACAATTCAAAAAAGTTATTAGTGGCTTTTATGCCCTTAGCTAGTTGTTCTTCAGTGTCTTCTTTTGGCTTGTCTTATTTTAATTTTATATTTAACTTCTCAGAGTTTGTAATCTTTTCCATTTTTCTTATTTGGACACCATTTTTTGCCACCGCCTTTATTTTTCTGTTGAAGCTTGCTGGCTTCTTGGCCCTATTTAAACAAAGGATCAGAACAAACACAACACCTTCAGACTTAGCTTATATTCTGGGAATTCCAGTGTCCATTTTACCATTTAGGCTTTCTTTTTAAACAAGCATCTTCATTTTTATGTAGTTCTTCATTGGATTACACAAAAATCAACTACATAAGGATTTTCATTCATATAAAGATGCCAAATTCAATATAGTATGTTATCTATTATACAAAGTGTTGCTTCTCTAGCTACGTCCTAAACCAGAGTCCCTGCATTGCTCAGACCTATATCAGAGATTGTTTCCTCAGTGAAAGGTTTGCACAGCTAACTCTATTTTAATGTCTTACTTATTTCAAGTGCCCAGTGCAGGAAGCATGGTCATCAGATCAGCGAGACATACAAGGTAGACAGGGGATTTGTGGCAGGACAGTTGCCACTTGTATCTAGTTCTGAGGATGGCAGCTTTTTAAACTTGCTTTTCTCCCGGATTATCTTATTCTCCATTTGATTTGCTGCTATACTGTCTCATTTACTTACGTGAGGCGACACAAGGAACATAGTAGACAGTTGTGGTTTTCCCTGAACTCAGAAGCTGTACTGAGAAATATTTCCTGGATGACATGAAACTTTGCAATGGTAGAAATCATTTGCCTA
>VZTL01018607.1:0-18178 GCA_013400535.1 Scopus umbretta | reverse complement strand
GTACAAAATAGCTTAAGAGAGAGTGAGTGTTGGGGAAGATACCATTGTGTACCGCTCTGACTTCTGGGATCAGTCGACGGGCTGAGCCTCTCTTCCCACCCCCCATTGGGATGCCTTTGGGTAAGATTCAAACACTTGGTTATACCAAGTGCCTCCACAGGAAACTTAGAAACCTCTGTAGAGTTGCTTCATATTTCTTAACACATTTGTAGCCAGGCTGTGTTACTTATACTTTTGGTATTTGTATGAGCTTTGCAGACAGTGAATTTATCACCAGTAATCCAAAGANTTGTAGCCAGGCTGTGTTACTTATACTTTTGGTATTTGTATGAGCTTTGCAGACAGTGAATTTATCACCAGTAATCCAAAGAACCTGTGTCTGCTGCTTTAATAAACTACACCATTCATTAATCTAGCCATGATAGTTCTCATTGAATGTGACCAGACTCTTTTAAGTGTGGCCGTGGTAGTTCACAGAACACAACTAGATTGAGGGTGTATTGTGTTGTGAGTGCATCCCTAATCATGATAGTTCAGTACACTGAATGCCACTGAACTCATAATGACAAATGGGCATCTGCCCAGTTACTTTAACCTTTTAATGCAGCAGAAAACAATAATATATCCTCTAGACATAAACTGTTGACCAAGCCTGGGACTAGGATTGGATATAGCCACACCTAGACTCCTCTCTGAGAAGGAGTTTAGAAAGCAAGGGCATCCTTTTCCGTACCTCATGACTCAACAGGAGGGTCTCCCTGAACTTCGCTATTAATAAACTATATTTTTACTTCTCTCTTATGAGTGAAGTGCATCCCCGCTCTTTCTGAGACAACAGTTAATTTTTAAAGACATATTTACCATTGGCAACAAAAAAGCAACAAGTACAGGTATCTTGGCCATGGAAGAACTCACAGCTGCAGCATATTTATTTCTAGAGAGAGGTAATGAGAAGGATAATTAAACCTCAAAGGCATTTTTTTGTCTTGTGCAATTTTTCTTTGAGTAGAAAACAAGCTTTGAGGCTGCCTCAAGACACTTTTAGGTTTGCTATAGCCAAAAATGCAAAGACAACAAATGAAGACACTGCATTGATCTGCTCCTCTGTTTTATGAGAGAAGGCACCTTAATATTCAGTGGGGACAAAGCACTGACAAAAAAGAAAAGAAAAAGCAGCCATTTCTATACTTATTGCAATAAGAGAATATTTTCAGGAAATGCAGGGTTTTGTTTTAAATCATCAGCCAAAGCAACATGTCTTGCCTGTGAATATGTGTATTTGCATGAATAACAGCTGCTTGCTAGCTTTCATGTGGGGGAAAATTCCTAGGGGTATTCACATAAAGTGTTGCAAAAGAGCTAAACCAGAAGCCAAGTAAGTTAAGTGTAAATTATTTTTTGAATGCTGTAAATGCTTGGTTCTGAAGTCAGTAGCAGTACAACAGAAGTATTTGCTTATATAGTGTTAATTTCCATGCATTTGGGATGACCACCACACCTCGGTTTAAAAGACCTTCCAAGGAGCTAAGATAAAGCAAGTTTCACAATGTTTAAGTCTCACATCATAACAGCCTTTCTTGTTACACAGACTTACTTCTATATCCAAGAATCATACAACCAGTTAGGGAGGCACACAGTTCTTTCCTTGAGGATAGCAACCATTAAACTGCATGTGACCTCACAATGTTTTACTTCGGCAGTCCTATTTAGGACAAGAGGTAATGGTCTCAAGTTGCACCAGGGGAGGTTTAGATTGGATATGAGGAAAAATTTCTTTCCTGAAAGAGTGGTGAGGCATTGGAATAGGCTGCCCAGGGAGGTGGTGAAGTCACCATCCCTGGAAGTGTTCAAAAAATGTGTGGATGTGGCACTTCGAGGCATGGTTTACTAGACATGGTATTGTTGGGTTGATGGTTGGACTAGATGATCTCAGAGGTCTTTTCCAACCTTAATGATTCTATGATTCTATATCTTCTACAACTGATATAAAACACTGGCACAATTTAGGCCACTGCAGTGTTGTAGATTTGTGGCCTTTGGGGGTTGGGATTTCATACTCTGAATCACTTCAAGTACATGACAGTCTTTCCAGCGTCAGATTTTCTGTGGGTGCTTCATGGCAAGGCAGTCTGTGATCATGCCTCACCTATTTCATAAATTTTTATTAGAAGGGGACCCAGAGATACACCACTTACTCTCCTCTTTCATTGTGCCCTTGTTTCTATAAGAATTCCAGGGTAAGAGACTGCACAGGCAAGTGGAAGACAGAGGTCACAGACTGCAAAGCCTTGCACACAATGCCCTTGCACACAAGATAATTGCAGCCCTTAGTAATTTTAACATGCCTTGAATCAGGTCCTTTCTTTGAGAACACCTTTGGACATGAATTTTGTCCTTTTTCCTTTAACAGGTCTCTTTCTTTGCAGTACAAAAAGGAGTTTTATACAAAATATTTTTGATCTTCAGGGATGTCAAGCAAACCAAAAACTGCCTTCAGAAAGAGCCGTATGTATTCAGAATTTCAGGAAAGCAGGCTTTATATTATTTGAATGATAAGCCCCAAATTTTGAAGTGTTCTTCATGGACATCTTCAGGGGTTTAGTGTAATTATACACAGTTAGAAGAGAATCTGTGGGAGAATTCTCCATTTGTGATTCTCTTGTAAACGTTAAGCTATATTTTTTGCTTTTGTTACAGCCAAATGAATACTGTAATTATTTAATGTTACTTTTGTTTCTGTCACATTTTTTATTTATTCTTATTTACTTATCAATTGATTGATTGATTGATTTTCTCCAGGAAACAGTTTACCAACTTTTGGAAGTACAGAGATAGCCTGGGGGTTCTTTCAGCTGTGCACAGCCCCAGCATCAAAAGGATATTATCACGGAATAAAGTTGCCAGGAGGTAAATACTATTTAGGGACCCTCTGGTCCTATAATGCTGTAATGATAAGAAATGTCACTGTGGCATATTGTGCTGAATAATAAACATTCCCTACCTACCCACTTTAAAAGTGCAAGAAGCTGAGGCTGCTGGTTATCATTAGAAAGGAAAAAGCTATTTTGCCCTTTCTTCTTGAAAATGCACTGAAAACCTTCCTGTTAATTGTATCTGTGGTGGAGCAAAGAGTAGAAAGTTCTGAGAATATCTATATTATGCACATGAAATATAGTTTGCCTATGTTAATTAAATAAGTTCTAAATATAACGCACTTTAATTCCAGAAACTAATTAAAAATGTAATTAGTTAACATTGCTGTGTGACATCATTAAATAAATTTTTCATGTAAAAATGTAAAAAGCCCTATAGGAGTGTGGTGTGTTTACTGGGATCATTCTATGATGTTAATGATGAACACTACAACAGTGTTCTGCATGCAAATAAATATACCCACTGGAAAACTTTTTCGCATTTTCAGGATGGTATTGCCTATATAAAAAGTTACAACAATGTAAGGTAGGGGGGTAATAAAGCTCTTGAGTTATCCTGAGAACACTCTCACCTCTTCTAGTATGTCTTTTTTTTTCCAGTTTAGCTTTCATTACTTTGGGAGCACCCTAAGCTAAGGTGAACTAAAGTGCCCATACAGAGGATAAAACTAGCTGTGAATGACTTACTGGTACTACAGTCCCTTACCTGTGTTTTTATCATCAAGCTATCATCTGCCTAATACTTCCACTCTAGCAGTGCTTCTCTCCCTGCCCAGAAAACAGCTGGTGAATTTGAAGAGGGTAATGGGTTGATGAAGGATCTAATCTGGAGGACAGAGAAGGAGGCATTCCAAAGCTGGGGCTGGATGGGGGTCCCCACACACAGTTATGAGACCAGCAGACAAAAACCAGTCAAGGAATTGTTTAATTTCCTAGCTGCAATTATGCCAGTTTAACATCTCATAAATACAAAACCTGGCTTCAGTTGCTGCCGGTATCCATTTTTTTTCTGTTGCTCTTTTCTTGTTTACCTTTTTACTTTTGTCCAAAGACAGCACCATAGAGCAAGAATTCCTTATTAACATTACTCATACAAATTCATTTTTCTACAAACGTGATGTGAAAGGAACAGAACACAGACAAGTAAGAATTAAATAGGGTGTATGTATACACCCACTCACATGTAAAACGAAGATATGTTCATTGTTCTTTGTACTATGGTGGCTTGTTCTGCTCAGAGAACTGCTCTGTACAAGCATTTGTACAAGCAGTACTCCCACAGTCAATGCAATCTTCTGCTTCTTTATGGTGTCATATGCACAACTTGGAAATTAATGTTACTTCAGTTTAATTACACAAATGTATGTGGAAGTGAGCTCAAGAGGAGAAGGCACATGAATATATGAATCCATTTGAAAATATGAATGAAAATTTGTGGGAAATTTATATGCATTATTGGCTCAGCTCTGTTCAGCACAGAAGTAATTCTTGAATACTTCTAATCACAATTTTGTGAAGAGAAATATTTTTGTTACTAAAATAATACCCTGCTTGATATCCTGTCCTATTTTACACTTTCTTTTGCAAGTATTTTGGTAATAAGTATAAGGCAAACTAGAGACAATTCTAAGAACAACTGTGATTTGGGGGAGGCAGGAAAGGTGATTTTTCTGAAGAAAGTTTATTACAAGAACAGGGCCAAATTCTGAGCCTTAGTGCTGCTTGATGTTAGGCAACCTAGTTAAACAGAGAGAACATTATCTGAAGTGGTCAGCTGAAAGTGCTTCTGAATGAAGTGGTATGAAGCCCCTCAGCTGGCTGTTTTGCTAAATGTCTTCCTGGATATGTTGGGATTCTGGGAATGACATCTCGGAAGCATCTGAGAGAAGGGAATATAACTTCAAAGTGTTCCCCCTCAAAAAAATTACAATTCATGGGATGACATTGAGCTAAGGGAACTTTAGGAGTATTATTGGGACAATCGTCATAACTGTGTGAGGAAGCATAAAGAAGACTATCCCAGAGGACGGATGGATGGATCATCATTTGGGTGCGTAGCATAGATGAAAAAGACATTGGAATTCTGTTAAAGGGATGGGGAATAGAATAAAACTAAGAATAGAAATAAAAGTAGAGAAAACTAAGAAACTTTCACAGACAAAAAATAACCAAGAAACAAGTATTCCTAAGGAAAAACATAATTGCTTAGAGAGTTATGCTGTCTAAAAGGGAATGTAGAGTATTTTATTCCTGAATGGACGTGAGCAGATGATCTCAAGAGATCCCTTCCAACCTAAACAATTCTGTGATTCTGTGACTAATCCTTCTCTGTGGACATGCATTTCACTTCAGAGATTCAGTAGGACATACCACTGTATCATGGAGAATATTATGATGTTTTAGTCACATGGAGAATTAAACACTCACATATATCTCTATCTAACTGCACATGCATGAAAGAAGACTATAAATAGCCACCAATGAATTAAAATGGGAACTTAGGTGAATCTTAGGCAATACTTACATTTATTACAGAGGTTAAAGTCACAGTAGCTCATTTTATTTTCCCTCATTTCTAGGGAGATATATATGGATGAAGCATGGGAAGTTATTGATTTAGGTTTATTGCCCATCTTTGTAAGTACTCAAACTACATTTTGGCATGCCATTTGAGATGGTCTTTGTCAAAGCCCTGAGAGCACCAACAGGGTCTAATTGCCCTGACCAGCCTGTGCCCACCTTGTTCTTCAGTCTTCCTGTGCAACTTCTCCCCTTTCCCATCACAATCCTTGGGGTCTGCCCTGCTACAGCGCACCTTGAACCAGGCTTCTGTGAAAACAGCTAAGCCGTCAGAAAAAAGTGAGAGAAGCCAAATCCTGAGCCTCCATCTGTGCACCCTACATCCTTTGGCTCCAGAGCAGCACCTGAGCTCATGCCCTGGCCCCTGGTCCTAGTCTGAGCTACACTGTCGATATGCCATGCCTGGCCATGTACCTTGCCAGTCCTGGCCTTGCTTTGTTGACCTGACTCCCTGGCTTGACCTTGGACCCCCACAGGATGGTGCCCCTGACAGGGAGGTCCCTGTTCTGCCTTGCTGTCAGCTTGCCTTCCCTTGTGGGGCAGCCCCTTTGCTGCTCCCTTGGTAATTTTGTGTTGAAAGCAGAAAGGGCAAAAGAAATCTAGGATTTGGACACCTGTCTGTTAAAAAGGTGTACTTCCATAACAGTTAAGTTTCATTACAGTTAATGTCAATGTTGTTCAAAGTCAGATGCCTCAATTCCAGAATATTTGGACAAAAATTTCAAAAGAAGGGAGATTGCTTTTTCTATTCCTCTTCTAGACTATAACCAGTGTTCTTACTAGCTAAACAGATGGTGTTTTATGTTTTCACAAGTTCTAGTCAGGGGCTAAAATAACTCTTGTTCATGGAAAGTAAGTACAGAACTTTAATGTCCATAGAATCACAAAGGAATCATATAAGTGGAATGTATGTCATCATCACAGCCACTAAAGTACACGTGGAAGGTTCACAGCTTCAGCTACATTTTCAGGAAACCTGAATTAATTCCTTCTTAATTTGATTGACTATTTTAATTGTGTATTACTCTAACAGGTTTTATTGATTTTGATGTATTTTAACTGCATGGTTGTGAGGTAATTAGAAGGTTTTGTTGAACAGCACCATAAAAATTAAATGCATTGTTATTAAACTGTTATCTCTAGTGCTACCTACTGAAAGCCCGATGGGATGTTTTCATGAAACTCCCTGTAGGTTTCCAGTTGACAATGAATCACAGTGCTGTTTCCTCAGTTAAAAGATGCTTGCAAAGTTCCACTGTCTGGCAGTAGATATTATTGTGGTTATCACATTCATCTGAATAAACCACCAGCTTTATAAAATACCAATACTTTGTTGTATCGTATCTTTCATGAACACCACTCATGGTGTTTCTCTCTCACTAATCAATTCTCAAGTTTAATTATCATAAGGTTGGGGATTTTTTTTACCATAAAATAAGTCGCAAACAGGATGTAGGCATACTGTAGGCAGAATCAGGATTCAATTCACTCAGTTCAATGATCATCATCCATATATAGTTTAAAACCATTAAACCCCCCCCCACCTTTATAGGTATATGACTTTTTCTGACACTAACCCAAGTAAAGGTTTAATGCATGAAACGCACAGATACATTTCAGTAATTAGGAATACTTCCCAAGTATGAGGAACTTCCAATTTTATCTTTTGAGGTACAAAAGGGGGACTTTGATTAAGAACAGTAAATAATTTTTCCTTTGAGATAGACTATCTTCTGGGAAGAAAATCTTCACATAATTTCTCTATTGATGTTTCTTTCTGCCATCCTGTCAGCAAGACAAAGTTTGCTTTCTCCCAAGGAATAGTCATAAGAACAATCCACCACACATCTTGCAGTTCCTTACAGGCAGATCCTGTCTCTTGACTTTCTGTGTTCACTGTTTCCACAGCTGCTTATTTTTGCTGCCTTTGAAGTGTTTGTTCTGTTCTCTATCTTTTTTTTTTTCACATTGATTCTTCTTACATTGCAAATGACCACAAGAGCAGAGAGAAATGCAGAGCATTTGGTGGTCCATTTTGTTTCAAATCAGCATTTGAAAGAAAAGTTCTTCTGTAATGTCTTGCCTACATATAATTATAATGCAGACAACACAGCAATACTACAGTTTCTTGGCACCTGTGGGCTAAATAAACTGTATTCATGTGTTACTCATAAGTAAAGTTCCACACTTGCTAAAGAGCAAAGTATATTTTGTGGTTTTAATTATCCACAATTAAGACAGCAAATGCGAATGTGCACACTTTTGTGATACTAGGAAAAGACAAATTAAGAAAATGTTATATGAAATTGTCTGTTCTGCTTCTGGACAGAGTTTTAATCAGATTGGTTCCATAGAGAAAGTACATTCTTAGATGCATGTGTGTACTATCTGCTTTTCTACAGTCACCTGCTGATGAAGAGTCAGATTTGTCCTTTGAAGCTCTCTTGGAGCAAAGGTAGAAGGCATTTAAACCTGATGTGCCTCCTACATGGTACACAACACATGATCTGGATAAATAAATCCCAAACAGTATGATGTAACCCATTTGACTAACAAAAATAAAATCAACTAATAGCAAGGGAAATAGACCTACTAGGAAAGAAGTTGATCCAGGTTTTCTGGGTATAACACTAACTAGATAACAAGGTCTCTCAAGCCTAGTAAATCATAGCATAGCCTGGAATGCTTATTGGTGGCCACAGGGTACCTGTATAATGATTAATTAATTGTAATGCTTTCAGTTCTAATAATTTCAGGACATGGTTTAGTAGGCATGGTGGTGTTGGGTTGAGGGTTGGACTAGATGACCTCAGAGATCTTTTCCAACCTTAAGGATTCCATAATTCTATGAATTCCTCCTAATCTGTTGTCCTCTCCCCTCTGCTGTGTGTAAGGATCCTGTTATTGTGTCTCTTCTGGAAGAGCGAGTCTATAGATATTAGAAAATATGCTTATGAAAGCACACTCTGATTGATTCTACCTGTTGCAGGGAAATGAAATTGCTTTATTAAGGGGAGGGATTTATGGATTTGGTCGAGTTTAGCTGCTTTGCTGCATATATCTGAAACAGAGCTGATCAAGCTCCCCCTCCCCATCCTTCCTTTGCTTCATTGCAAGATGGATGGAAATGATATAGAAAAGGATGTGATAATCCCTCAGATGAAAGGAAAAAGATTCCAGGGGACCACTGAAAAATTAAATTTTTTCCTACAAAGATTCGCTCTGCTGCTTGTTTCTTGCAATAGTGCCAGAAGTCATTCAATGAGATTTAGTTTTTATAGTAAGAAACCTTGCCATGCAGCAAATAGTTATACTCACCAGAATATACAGGAAGCTGTGCAGTCTCTCAATCCTCTGTACTTTTTGGTTTGAACCATTCTGACATGTGTTAAGCAAACATTATGCTTAACCTAAGCAGCGTTTTCAGTTTGTTTCTATCCTTAAAGGTCCAAAACACTGAAAATTATCTGTGTGGAGGAAATCCGATCCCCATGTTGTCAGACTAAATCTGAACCTGAATTCATCCTCAAATATTCATACATGTAGTGCAATGGGCTCGCTCATGATGTTGTACAAGCAGTACAGCTCAGCTATAGGATACCAGATTCAAAAAGTTTAAATAAAAGAAGGATTTTTATAGATATAGTTTTAGAAATAAAGAAACTGAAACAAAGAGAGGTGTGATCACCTATCCAGGTGGTGAAAGGTTTCCTGCGCAGAGTTAGTTGAATGGTTGTCTGCCCTACAAGAAAATTCTACCTTCTAGGAAAGAAAGCTGTCTATATTTTGAAGGAATAGAAGGTTTTGTAAGAATTTCCTACTATAAAGAAATACAATTCACAACAAAATTACAGAAATATTGCATAGAAACTTTGCTTAAACAACAAAATAGTGTGGGAACCCAAAGCCCACGGCCTCCAAACTCAACTATAGCTTCCAGTGCTTCTAATTTCCAAGCTATTCACTATACCTAATGGGGGGAAAAAGGAGTATAAGCCCTGTGACAAGTCCTGAGATAGTAGCTGGGTTACAAATGAGCTAGAATATTTGAAAATCTTGAGGTCATCAGATCCAGAGTGATACACATCCTAGCTGCTCATCCCAAGATACCGCTCAGATCCCAAAGGCAGAAAACTTGATAAAAACCTGATAACCTGCATATCTGAGGCAGACATCTGACCACTCTTAGGTGCCTTGCCAAAGACCCTGGGCCCCTGACCCATGCCTAGAGCTTAAGTTTCACAGATGAACATATGAGCCTCAGACAACAGAATCCCAGCTGCAGTAGAAACCAGACTCCCATACAAATTTGCAGGAAACTAAGCAGTGCATTTTCAGTGGACCTTACCCTTTTTTACAAATCAAAATTCCTGATTAAAATGTATTTTGTCATAAAGGAGCTATCTTTAATCTTGATTCCTAGTTCTTTATATACTGTACTGTTACTTACATGATCTCAGAGGTGAAGACTAACAGTGTTCGGTAGCTTTTGAATATAGACTCCATTAAGGAGAGTCTAAATATAGTAACTTGTACTTGCATAGTAGCATTTAAACAGCCTTCGTGGCAAAATCTCTGCTACATGTGAAAAAGTCTTGACTAAAATTAAGAATTTTTATGCAGAAATAGTTAATCACCTGAGAGAAATTTATTTTATAGTAGATATCCCTAGACATTAACCCAATAAGATTTCTAGTACTTAGGTATGTCAGTCAAGGTTTGGTTCTATTTACTTCAGTAACACTTGAGGATTGCTGAGAGTCAACTTTTAATCTTAAAAAATGTGCAATTTTTCACTCTTGTAACAGCAATCAACTCTAACTATATGTTACCATAGAAAGTTCTCAGTATGGTAATCTGTGGCACCAGGAGCTATACTTCAGTATGAGATGAAAACAATTATCAAAAACTATTTTGATTTTTACTACTGAAATAATGACTACATAGATCCTGCCCTCAATTTTTACCACAGAGTTATGCTGTTTTCAGACATACTTGAGGTAGGCAGCCTAAAGTTTGAGAGAACATGTTGAAAAATTGCATTCAAACTGCATGAAGTGAGGATGGTATCAGCTAAGGAGAAGGAGTCACATGATTTAAAATTGGAATTCAGCCTGTCCTGAAAATAAGCAAGAGAGTGAAGGACAGAAGTAAACATGCTCAGGTCCCTTGTGATCTTTAAGAGCCTAATGTCATATTTCCTGCTATATTGTTGATACTTAACTCAGCATTTTGTATAGCAACTTGGAGTCCCTTTTCAGTTAAATATATATAGAAAAAAAATTTACTGTCTAGTTATCAGTAACCAGATGGCACAAACAATGTGTCCTTGACAAGGCTTATAATGCCTGATATCACCTGCAGCAGTATGGTAGACTCCTGCATGTGTAAAACTGTGGAAAAGAATGATGACTTCCTGTCAGCTGTTATTTCAAATGTCCTGTGCAGGACTGCACAATTCAAAAGTGCTTCTTAGCATTTTTATGCTCTAAAGAACATTAGGGAAAGCTATTTACATTTACAACATGAAGCTTTTTAAATTACTATTATTATTGTCTGCAGTCTCTAGCTGCAGCTGAAGAATGGCATAAAATGTGTGCATCATGTCATTTAGACTTGATGAGTCCCTACAGTCTTTTAAAAAATATTCACCCATCAAGGGTGGGAAACAGTGAGAAACAAAGACCGGGAAGACAGATCTTTGAAAAATTACTGGAATGGAAGGGTAGCGTTATGGAACTGGACTCTGTGGAATAAAAGCATCTGTTCACATCTCATGTTCATACCTTATTTAACAATTTTAATCAGTACATTTTTATAAAAAGAAAATTCAGTCTTTGGTCTTATTGGCAAAATCAGTCATATGTATTTCTGAATTTGGTACTGGTCTCAAAATTACTTTCAGATAAAGATACTCTCTAAAATGGATCTTTAAGTGTCTTAGTTCTTACCTCAGTTTCACAAACATTATGTGAGACAGCTGTCAGCTTTAGAAGTGTTGTAGTTCACTGTGCTGCTTTTTGTGCTAAACCTTTTGATACATATCAGATCTCATTCTTATGTTATTGCTTTCATTTTTTTCCTACTTTGATTATAATTTCATTTTAAAAGGACTTTTTGCTTCTGTATGTTAATTGCCTATGTATTCTGAAAAAGAACTGTGCTTAAGCCCAGACCCAAACACAGAGAACTTCAAGGAGGTTCAAATGCACAGCTAAACTTTGAGACTTTTCTCTCTCCCCACCTACCTCCTTTTCTTCCTTCACCTAACACCACTTTGGGATATAATAAGTATGGCAGAAAAATGGTCTGAGGTAAACAGTAGCATTGGCATGGCCTTGGCCATCTTAAAGGATAGTACAAGCAGCACACTATGTAAGTCTACCAAAACTTTCTTTGTGAAAACTACTTGAAATAGAGTATCAACACATGATTAAAAATAGTGGGGCATGTTCAGAAATCATGGGATAGGCTTAAAAGTTAGAACTAAAACTTTTTTTGATGTCTTGTTTCTTGATTTCAAATATTTAGAAGTAAACCATACCATGCAATCCACCCATGCCACTCAAACTATTCTTTAAAATCAAGAGAATGAGTAAGTTTTTTTTACTTTTAGCAAATACTAAGATTTCTTTTAAAATTATTAAACTCTCATATATTCAGTTGACTGAACTTCCCGGAGCCAAAACATTAATTTCATAATAGACAACAAAGACCATAATAAAATGTCAAGAGTTAAGGGTGTAGAAATTATTTTGACTCAGAAGTCTCTGTTCTGATCTGGATTGGAAGATTATGGAGTTGGGAGAGAAGCCTTTTTTTCTTTTCACTAGTGACAGAAGCTCACTGAAAAAAAAATCCTGTCACTGATAGTTTTCCAGATGGGAAATATAACAGTTCATACTTACTTTTCATTCATATTACAAAGGAATAGTGCCTAAAGTTGATGCGTGGTAAATGACATACTAAAAAATATTTTTTTCTTCATCTGCATCTTTTTCAACATTAACGATAGTAATTTGTAGTGGTTGATTCTTCTTTTTTTTTTTTTTTTTTTGGGGGGGGGGGGGNTTTTTTTTTTTTTTTTTTGGGGGGTGGGGGCGCAGAGTGTTTTGCTAACCAGAAGGCTTTCTGTACTATGATTGTTAGGGAACCAGTTCAGAATGCATATATCCAGACTGAAGTCCATTCTGCACCTGGCCCACAGTGGCCTTAGATGAAAGTCTTTGTACCGACTGTAAAGGAATAGGAGCCTTGGCTTCCTGCTGTATATGCCAATACCTTAGCTAGTAGATGACATACATATCTACCTCTTTTTGACAATATATAACTACAACTTTGGTTCTGAATAGATATGTTAACATAATCCTGCTTTTTGCAAACATTCTCAGAAGCTTTCTTTTCAGTACTGCAGTGGAACAAAGAAAATAAAAATTTAAGACATTGTCACAAGATGGAATTGTCAGCTTTGGTTAGCAGATGCATATTTCATCTCCTTGTACCCTTCGTTAGTAGTTCTTTGTAGGAGTAGATAATGAGCCACTATTCATATGGCACTTTGGAAAGTGTATAAATGTTATCTTTTATGGGAATAAAAAGAATTTCTGAGTCCAGTTTGAAATGAACACGCTATTGTAATGAAAAAAGACTTCAGTAGTGAGGACATAATGACTGTAAGTCTGGAGCAAATTTATCATTATGAAAAAATGTACCCACTTTTCCCAATAATTCTCTTTCGTTAAGGCAATCCTTGGCATAATGCTGTTTTACCTTGGCAAATCTACCAAGGTTTCCCACCCTCACAAATCTTGTTCCCCCAAGACAGCTCTGTAATGAGAGTGAAGTGTTTTTATTATTGCTTTTGTTAACCATGCTTCCTGCATCCTGCAAAGTGCAGGATATATTAGGATATTCTAAACTGTGCCAGAATTATTGGGGAATTTATCAATACTTGTTACCAATCGTGATCACAGCTGTTAATCACAGTTGTAATTATCAATTGATTAATTAGTGCAGCCTTGTTCAAAAGTCAGGAGTCATTAAATTTCCAGTACACGTAACTTTAAATTCAGCCCAATATCCACAAAGCTCTACAATTACATTTCAACCTACCATAATTTATTACACATTGCTTTTTATTAATAACTTTCATTTATTATGGTATTTTCCAGTAACCCAAACTGTATTATTAGTCTATATATAGTTTTTTCATTGTATACCTACTCGAAATATAATAATTCATTACAATTCCTAATAATAAATAATGCTAAGGTCAATGAAAACCCAACCTGTACATGTTTAGGGACCTTGCTTTGAATTATCCTTTCAGTGTGATAAATGCCCTAGCTAAAGAACATTTGGGTGTATTCCAGAGGCCGATACACTGAAGTTATTTACTTTCTTCTGCCAGTGAACGCAATTTTTATTAGCAAAACAGCATTTCATTCTATTAACTTAGGTACTGGCTAATTTTTACTGGACAGTGCATACCATCTAACTGCTAATTCATTGACTTTTTTTCTCTGTAGTTCCAAGTAAAAGAATCTGAATCCATTGGTTGACATTTTAACAGAGTGAAAGGAGCTAAGTTACCAGTTACAAGACAAACATATTTTCTTTATGCCTTCTTATTACTTAGTAGATTCGTAAAAAACACACATGGTAGAATCACTAGGCTGCCTTCTGGTGTCATTTCTCCATTAAAATAACTCATATTAAAATTCAAAGTTCAATCATAAGGCCTTATTTCATCTGCCTCCATTTTGACACATACTGCTACTATGCCTTACTTTTTTCCTCCTTTGAAGATAATTTTGGCTGTGTCACATTGCCTTTGTTAACAGGAAGGTCATAATGACACAGCTTCTGTCAGACAATCCTTTCCTTATTCCGTCTATCTCCTGTGACCTGTGTGATTGATCTGTGCAAACAGCAGATTACTATGGCACTTGTATGAGCTCAGTCACTGTGGGAAGCAAAGTTAAGACTTCAGCAATCCCTCCACCAGCCCCTATCATTCTGAATTTCCTCTACACAGACTCTAGAGGGTTCATGTGGGACCTGCTATGTCCATACATAAACATACAGTCTTCCTATAAACTGACACTGGTTTTCATGGCACCACCTGAATTAGATTATGTTTCTTCAGTCTCTCACTGACTTAGTGTTTGACTTTGAATAAGACCTTTAAGGTCTAATATTGTAACTTCTTATTCAGGTGACTAGTCCTTTAATTCTGTGCAGCTACTCATATTAGAAATGATTTGATATCAGCAAAACAAGAATCATCTGCACCTCAGTGCCTCAGAATAATTCATGAAAACTATTTAAAATCTGTAACAAGATGCCGCAGCCCATGTGGAGCTCCTGAAACAGGATGGACAGTAGGCCTCTGTGTTTGATTCTCTTACCTGGGAAACTTCAATCCCATCATTGCCATCCCAGTTCACCGCTCCCCACAATACCTCTTTGGCACAGAGGTTTTCTATGATACACTGTCAGGAAGTCAAATCCTACTACCTTGTGCTGTTGGTTCTGCTAACACAGCTGATCCCCCAAAAGCTTCTATATTGTAAACATGCCCCTTCCTGGAGCACCATCCATGAGGAATTTGTGTTCAAAGACTCCAAAGACCTCAAAGTGTCAGGACCCTGAACACATCCCTTTTCTCCTCAGGGTTTAGCTGTGAGGGCTCAGGGTGAACACAGAGATTGGGCAGCTGGTGGCCTTGCAAGAAAGAGCTACAACATGCCTCAGCCAAGGCTGACCTCCCTTCCCCTGGGAGCTGCTTAAGCTGAGGCTCTCACCTTACCCTCTGCTTGGCTTGTGCTCCCCACTTGGGGGCCAGACTTGCTGGCCTCAGCTCAGAACTGCCTCGTCACTGCAGGCTTGCCAGGTGATCAGAGCTGATCAGAGCTCTCAGCTGGCCTTGGCTACCGTCAGCAGTTGCTCTGCTCTTGGTGCTCTGGCAGGGAGGGAGGGTGCCCTGTGCCACCACACTGCCGCTCCCTGTTTACCCCTCACCTTCCCACAAGGGCCCCTGCCCTCGCTGCTCCCTGGCAGTGAAAGTGTTTTCATTTTCATTGGTTTCAAACACACCGTTCTTCATTCAAGACAGTACAAACCCCAGGTGGCTATAAGAATACTAAACACAATTTCACTACTTCATTTATCTCATAACTTGAGCTTATCTTTGGATTTAGGAATACAACTTTATTTGGCCAATGGCATCTCTCCACTCTGCAGCCAGCTTGCTTCCATTTCCTCTACCTATCCTCCTCTCTCCTTTATAATTGTCAGTTTCTTTCTGTCATCAGATGCAATCAGTGATCTTTTACCTGATTACCATCTCTGATAACATTTAGACATGGGGAACTGATATACCACTGGTCATAAGCCTCTCTTTCTGGAAGAATGTGGTATTTGAATGTACCATCACCAGTCGCACATCTCATATTTTATTATCCCAAAGCAAAGCACTGGGATTTTTCCTATCAGTTCCTATGACTTTTCAGTGTCAGAAAAGAATATTGGTGAAAACTATTCCAATGTTTAAAATAGTGTGCAGTGCCACCAATCCTGCCCAGTGATCCAATGAAAATAATACTCTGCACATGCACGTTTTTGCCTACCCTACTCAACCTGAGAAATCAAAAAAGGCTCAGCTAATAGGTAAGTGCAAAATATTCTCATGGAATATATTGTTGTAACAAATTTTAAAATCTATTTAACAGAGCCAGAAAACTTATTTCACTTTTTACTTCATATGTTATGTTTTCCATATGCCTAATACTATTTCACCATCTAATGAACGTCATGAAATAAATTTACTTTATGCATATTAGCAATACTTAAGTATTTTAGCTAGAGAAAAATACTTATGTATTGTAGGTTGATTTAAAGATATTTAACTGTAGCTAGACTTTACCTTTCTATATGCATCTGCTTATAAAGATATACCTACTAACTGAGACAATGTACCACTATTTCAGAGCTAAGGAATTTTTTTGTTCCAGATGTAGTTACATTATCGCACAACGTGTTTTTCCTCTTACCTTTCAACTGGATAAAGCATAGTGGTGAAAATAGAAAGTATTGAAAATATAATGGCTGGATCAAAACCAAGTAGCCTTAGCATGGATAATGGTGTCTTACAAAGAATACCTGAGGAATTAAGGGCTATTAGACAGGTGCTGAACAGCTCTGCAATATCTCTGTAAGTTCTGAATCTGGTTTATATCTGCTCATCTCACTGGATCTCTGTTCCTGCCACTGACGTCCATCCTAAGTGCTGTCATTACAGCTTGCAACTTGCTAAGCCATGCAAATTTCAGTGCTCCTGGGAGAAGAATAATAAAGGTTATGCATTGTTAAAAGCATTGCTGATTCAACTCCCATTTCCCTCAGTAAAATTTTATAGTGGATGTCCATTCAGCCTCACAGGGACAAATAAAAGGGGGTGTTTTCAAGCAATACCCATCTAAAGAATGAGGTGTCATGGTCTCTTGGCAAGTGGCTACTTCAATGGCAGAGCAGTTTGATTTGCAACAGTTATAAAACAGCTCTTTCTGACCCTGGAGCATAGCACAGTCAATTATGCTAGTAAGCTGTTTGGAGCAACTAATTTATATTGTGATGCTTTAGTTGGCATAAGAAAGAAGAGATTTGTCAAAATGTACTAAGCCAGCTCCCCCAAACCCTAGTTTATTTTCTAATTCAACAGTAAAATTCTCACTTTGTTATGACAGAGACAAAGTATAATCAAGGGAAGGTGCATCTTTCTTACTCTCTATATACTTGTCCTTAAGGCCATACTTCAGTTCCAAAAAGTGTTAGCTGACAGGCCAAACATGTTGTGCAGAGTCTTTCAGGAAAAGAAAAAAAAAAATTGTTGGTTTTCACAAGAACTGCAAGTTATAGAATGATAACCTTTTGGCAAGCCTTTGTGCTGAAAGATGAGCCGGCCGGGAAGAAAACCAGCCTGGATGAACAGAGAGTTTGGTCGGATCTCCAAAGAAAGAGGAAAGTCTATGAGCTTTGGAAGAAGGGGCAGGCGTCTCAGGAGGACTACAAAGATGAAGTGAGGTCATGTAGAGAGAAAATTACAAGGGCTAATGCCCAATTAGAACTTAAGCTAGCCAATTCTGTGGAAGATAATGAAAAATGTTTCTATAAATATATTAACAACAAAAGGAGAGCCAAGGAGAATCTCCATCCTTTACTGGATGCAGTGGGAACCATAGTGACAAAGGATGAGGATAAGGCTGAGGTATTTAATACCTTCTTTGCCTCAGTCTTTAATAGTAAGGTCAGCTGTTCTCTGGGTGCCCAGGCTCCTGAGCCAGAAAACAGGGACAAAGAGCAGAACAAAGCTCCCATGATCCAAGAGGAAATGGTTCGTGACCTGCTTGGCCAATTAGACATGCACAGGTCTATGGGGCTGGATGGGTCCACCCAAGGCTACTGAGGGAGCTGGAAGAGGTGCTCACCAAGCCCCTTTCCATTATCTATCAGCAGTCCTGGCTGACTGGGGAAGTTCCACTTGACTGGAGGTTGGCACATGTGACATCCATTACAAGAAGGATCTGGGAAACTACAGGCCCATTAGTCTGACCTTGGTGCTGGGGAAGGTCATGGAGCAAGTCACCTTGAGTGCCATCACACGG